>CAWUFW010028692.1:0-20864 GCA_963921515.1 Calotriton arnoldi | reverse complement strand
ACAAAACCGCCCGCCCACACGGCCGACACACCGCACGTGAAATTACGATCGCACCGCCATGAGCGCGGAAAAACAACAAATATACCGCCCGCCAGCGCAAACAACGCCGATGAGAATCGACACGGCAGAAGCCATGGCGCCCACGTACCTGCACAGAAACCATCCGCACACAAAACCAATAGCACACAACATGGCCAACAAGTCCACACAGCAAGGCACACACAAATACACAAGCACAGTACACATCCCGAAAACACCCCCCGGACAAACAAAAAATACAAAGGCCAGAACCCCAGACACAACACACCTGAAAACAACAGACCATGAGGACACACCCACATAGGTGAGTACAAAAGCAGCACTCCCACAGACCACAACCCCTTGCTACATTGCAAACCAGAGAGGAGAGGAGAGGACACAGTGACACAGCAAGGACAGCAGCACACCACAGAAACGCACACATCACAACCACCACCACCACCACCACCACCAAACACCGGCACCACAAACCCCCTGCACATTACACAACACACACCGCACCAGCACCACAAACACCATGGCACCACAAAGAATGCCCAAGTTCACGCCCATGGAGCTGACGGTCATGGTCGACGAGATCATCAAGGTGTACCCACAAATCTATGGGAACATGGTCCAGCACACACCACTAGCCACCAGAAACAGAATGTGGACCCGGATCGTAGACCAGGTCAATGCAGTCGGGACCCTGCCCAGGAACAGAACCGAGATAAACAAACGTTGGAATGACGTAAAGAGCCTGGTCAAGAAGAAGGAGGGCAAAAACAGAGAGCTGGCTGCCGTCACTGGCGGAGGGAATCCCGCGCTCTTTAAGACCTTCAAAGCGTGGGAGGAGAAGGTGCGAGTCGTAATACATCCGGAGATCCTCGCCGGATTAGCAGGGGAGTGGAGGCTGGTAAGTACAAACTAATGTATACCAGCACACCGCTATGTACTCACATGCGCAACTACCATGCCACAGCTCCCAGGGACAAACACCCCCATGTCCAGCACACAATACACAACACATCACACACACATGCAACAGACACTACCACACACAGCCCAAACCGAACAACTGTAAGATGCGTGGGGACATGTGTACACTAAGCCAGCCACGTAACCACCAACAGGTCCCCAAATATGCCAGAAGCGCCACAACGAGCACCCACCACACCCATGTGTCCGCCACAGCTGCACTAACCGACAAGTAACAGGTAAGTGGCAGGAACACAAAGTGCAGTGGGTGGGACGGTGGACAGCCCAAGTACAACACACACCAGGCCCCAGTCCCACAGCACAGCAAGGAGGAGCATCCCCCACACCCCACAGCCACGTGTCAGCCACCGCAGTGCACAACGACAGCCGAAAGGCAGACATCACGGTCCACAGCAATCGGTGTCAGTGGGTGTACAGCCACCCCCACGACCCACTACACCCCCCCACCCCCACAGACCTGCAACATGGAGCACCCCCGCTTAGAGCCATGTGGCATCCAGTACAGTGCACGCACGAACAACTTGCAGGTGGGAAACTGGACAGGGCTGGATTACTGGAGGCATGAGGACCATAACACCACCAACACATGGGACATGTCACGTAGCACACGGACACGCAGCACCGCCCACCGTCACGAACAAGTGAACAATGTGCACACGGACATGAACAGCAGACTCACACCCCACATGACCCATCACAGACATAGCAACACCCAAGGAGCCACGTCTGCATGCACAAGCCACACTGAATATAGTCCCACACGGCAGCCACTGTGCAACTCATCACACACAACCGAAACACCATTGAAGTCCTGTCCATGTAGCCCCTACTGCCTGTCAACCACACACCCCACAACTACGCCTATGTAAGACAAACAACACTAGACGCAACAGAGCGGAACAACATAAATGCACATGAACACCACTGAACCCATCAAACTCACAGACACACCATGCACATACAACATACCATCCATCCCATCCGTCAGCCCCAGTCTCATGAAAGGCATGTCATCCGCACAGCTGCCACACATACAGCAGTCACGCTAAGACACATGCCCATGACCAACCATGTGCCAGAAGTCAATTAAGCGCACGACACACTGTGAGCAACAACACACAACATGGGCCACACCCCCCGAGCACTGCAGTGATGCACATGGCACAGGGCAGCACGCACACCAAGGAGATGGGACAACTGCAATACGTTGGCTGGCACACAACTATCACTCACTCATAACGATGCGTCCAATGCCATGTCCAGTAACCACAACAGACAGCAAATATGCAGGGCATGTCAGGCATGCACACACCTCAGACCATGCACTGTCATGCTGCCACAACACATGTCACGTTCGGCACCCATGGCTCACAGCATGTACCCCAAAAGCATATCCCCTCCCAAATGCGAATCTGGGGCATGGCCCCCATGTTGCCATATGCGTTCCTAAGCGTTCCATTTGAACCCCAAAAGCATATTCCATCCCAAATGCGAATCTGGGGCATGGCCCCCATGTTGCCATATGCGTTCCTAAGCGTTCCATTTGAACCCCAAAAGCATATTCCATCCCAAATGCGAATCTGGGGCATGGCCCCCATGTTGCCATATGCGTTCCTAAGCGTTCCATTTGAACCCCAAAAGCATATTCCATCCCAAATGCGAATCAGGGGCATGGCCCCCATGTTGCCATATGCGTTCCTAAGCGTTCCATTTGAACCCCAAAAGCATATTCCATCCCAAATGCGAATCAGGGCATGGCCCCCATGTTGCCATATGCGTTCCTAAGCGTTCCATTTGAACCCCAAAAGCATATTCCATCCCAAATGCGAATCAGGGGCATGGCCCCCATGTTGCCATATGCGTTCCTAAGCGTTCCATTTGAACCCCAAAAGCATATTCCATCCCAAATGCGAATCAGGGGCATGGCCCCCATGTTGCCATATGCGTTCCTAAGCGTTCCATTTGAACCCCAAAAGCATATTCCATCCCAAATGCGAATCAGGGGCATAGCCCCCATGTTGCCATATGCGTTCCTAAGCGTTCCATTTGAACTCCAAAAGCATATCCCCTCCCAAATGCGAATCTGGGGCATGGCCCCCATGTTGCCATATGCGTTCCTAAGCGTTCCATTTGAACTCCAAAAGCATATCCCCTCCCAAATGCGAATCTGGGGCATGGCCCCCATGTTGCCATATGCGTTCCTAAGCGTTCCATTTGAACTCCAAAAGCAAAGTACAAACCAGACCCAGGATGGGCCAGGAGCCCGCATACACCAGAGTCACAATGAGTAGGGGCAAAGCAACACACCCATCGGCATGGCCAATCCGTCCCATGCCACATGTGCACAGCACACAGTCCCATTGCCTAGCACACACAACTACAGATGCCACAGCCACACACTCGCCTCCGGGAAACCCATGTACGAGATTGCACGAACTGCCAATGTCAGACGACTAATACATACTTCGCCAGGTGCAACACAATAACAAATCTCATTCTCTCCACAGGTGACGAACTGCTGGACGCTGGGGATGGAGACAGCAGCCAGCACAGCCAGCCTACAAGCCCCCAACGAGGACACACGGATCTGGAGGATCTGTCCACCTCTTCGGACACGGACCACCAAGCTGGCCCATCTGGCGTGGCAGGGCCCAGCCGCTCCCCAGGACCCCTCCTACCCACCAACCCATCATCCAGGGATGCTGAACAGTCCCAGTCCCCTGCTGCCACTGTCGTTGCGGCCACACCCACGGTCATTGCGGCCACTACCACTGCCGCAACCGCCACCATCGCCGCACCGACCACCACCGCCTCCACCACCACCACGTCTTCGCTGGCACCAGCCCCAGCGCAGGTGGTGGCCCGGCCGACTGGATCCACCCTGGGAGCCACAGCGAGGACCGTGGTGAGCAATGTGGCTAGTGGGCAGGCCGGTGGCAGCAGGACTGGTAGGAGGAGCAGGGTCAGGGAAACGCCAGCCTCCCCTGGGAGCCATGCCCTGCCTCAAATGGCCAGAGTCCTTGGGGCCTATGAAGAGGCCCAAGGACAATGGGCCAGGTCTGCTACTGACACGCGGGAGGTGCTGGGGGTGCTGAGGTCCATGGACGCCCATATGGGCCAATTCATGTCCCGTATGGACCAACTCGTGGACCTCATGGGCCAGCTGGTGGTGGCGGTGGGGTCACAGGCAAGGCCAGCAACACCACCTCCGCCACCACCTGCTAGGGCGCAGGGTCGGCCAGCAGTGTCCACTTCCCCTGCGTCCACAGCCAGTGAGCACACCTCACCCACCACCAGCAGGTCGCCACCACACACCCCCTCCCAAACGTGGAAGGGGCCGTCCGAAGAGGAAACAGATCTCCCGGGAGGACTTCGCACGCTCCAGTCGCAAGTGAGGCAGCCAGCCAGCCTTCCGCCAGCCTTCCTTGACCAGCCACTGCATTGACTTGCTCTACGATCCCACTCCACACAGCCATCTGGATGGCATGTGTGTGTTGGACTATGGACATAGAACCAGTGGGTACACCCTGATCATCACGCAGCCATGACCGACAGCTCATTGTCACTGCACGCACCACTTTTGTCATCACCTTACACACAATCACATGTCACAGTTTGTAATAAATGCACCTTTTTCACTAACTGCTGTTTGTGCCCTGTGTTTTATTTGTACGGAATACATCGGCCACCTTGGGCGGAAGGGCACCTGATGCGTGGCATGGCAATGGAATCCGGAGGGCCTGTAGGGACCTAGGGGTGGGAGACAGAACAGGAGCACATTCAATGAGTGTGTCACACACCCATCACACAGTACATGTCAACAACTACAAGCAATGTACACACATCGCACAGAGCAATAGGGCACAATGCCACAGTCACCAACAGTGGCATACTACCCTGGCCATGGAGCGTTGACACACTGCACGCAGTGAACATACGGCCACCCTGACACAGCACACACACACCTGCATAGATACAGACACATCATCCGTCGTACATGGACACTCACCGTCAAGTGAAGTAGCGGGCGATGAGCTGCTGGCGCACATTCCCAGCTTCCTCCTCTCTGCTGTCCACCTCACTCGAGCTGTCCTGGTCTGCGGGCTGGGGCCCTGGTTGATCTCCGTCATCCACAATGAGGGGGATCTGCTTCCGAATGGCCAGATTGTGCAGCATGCAGCACGCCACCACTATCTGGCACACCTTCTGTGGGGAGTACGCCAGTGCACCCTCGGTGCGGTCCAGGCACCTGAACCTGGACTTGAGGAGGCCAAAGGTACGCTCGACCACACGTCTGGTCCTCCCATGTGCCTCATTGTATCGATCGTCTGCTGGGGTGCGAGGATTCCTCAATGGACTGAGCAGCCATGCCCCATTCGGATACGCAGAGTCACCTGGGTGTGAGGGACACAGAGAACCGTTGCTATTCCAACTGGACAGGGGACAGCATCGCACAACCAGCACGCTACACCACTCCACATACTCACCGACAATACAGCCACGATCCTGTTGCAGATTGGCCATCAGTCGTGGCAAGATGCTGTTGCGCATTATGTGTGCGTCATGTGCCGAGCCTGGAAACTTGGCACACACGTGGGTGATCACCATGTCCGCAAGGCACACCACTTGCACATTCAGGGAGTGCGTGTGCTTCCTGTTGCGGTACAGGTGCTCAGTGGCCTGTGGTGGAACAAGGCCAACATGTGTGCAGTCAATGGCTCCCACGACGTGTGGGATTCTGCCAAGGGCATAGAATGCACCCTTCACTGCCGCCAATTCACGAGCCCTGGGGAATCTGATGTACCTGTTTCGGTACAGCATCATGGCTGCCAGTACATCCCTCAGCACCTTGCTGAACATGGGCTGGGACATCCCTCCTCCACTGCCCACTGTGTGCTGGAATGACCCAGTGGCGAAGAAATGCATGGCGGCCATCACCTTAGCCGTGGGGGTGACAGCAGTCGGATACACCCTGCGGGGACGGAGATGGGGCTCTAACATGGCACACAGTCGATGCAGAGTTGGCCTGTCCAGCCGAAACTTCCTGATTACCTCTGTATCGTCCATGTCCGCCAGCAATTGGTATGGGCGGTCAATGTTCGGTCTCCGCCTGGGTTAAATGGCAGAGGACACATGTCAAAGCAACACGGCACATAGCAATTTCGCATACACATCACTGACATGACTGAGCAAGCACATGAGCCACAGCCCAGCTGTCAAGCTGGGACGGCACGGCCACAATACACTTACACAGGTCTCCCAACAATGGCAATGGCAAGTGAGACATACCACTGCCATGTGCATGCACATGGGGATCTAGGCCCCAATGACTTGCGGGCGTGCTGATGGGGACTGACTGCATATTCGTCAAGCGGCAACGCCACGGCAACATGAGTGTCTGCTGAGCATGGAACTGCTTCCGAGGGTGGATGAGTATGGCACACGACGACGACGATGTGGGCACGGGCTGAGCGGCCAATACAAGTGGGACCTGTGGCACGAGGGGATATGAGACAGTAGTAGGTGTCAGCACTGCACCCTATGTACAGCACTGTACGGATCACAGCTCCCGAAACATTGACTGGTGTCCACATTGACAGCCCCATGCCAAGACGGCTGTGTGCTTGCAGTCACACGTCACAGGTGAGAGGTTACATTGCACGTGCCAGGTGGCAGACGTACATAGTGGGAGCTGGCATGTGTGTGCATGTGTCTCCTGTTCAGGATCCACCAGATGGGCGCTGACTCTGTACTGACCATTGGACACAGCATGTTCCGTGGAAGGCTTGTGTGTGTGGGATGGTGGCACTGGATGTGCCTCCGTTGGGTGGGGGGCCATGCACAGGGCGGGTACGTCGATGATTGCGCATTGTTGGTCACGGTGGGTGCACCAACTAAGATGTGTTGCCCTGTGTTCAATTCCTATGTCCGCATGATGATGGACTGTGGATGTGGGCAGACTACACATTGGTCGATGTGCTGTCTATATGCATGTGCCTTCACACCAGGCACAGCTGCCCCTGCACATGTGACCCCTGCTGGACTCGCTGCTGGGTCTGTGGAGCTGATGCACCTTCTGCGCGTGGGGCGGGCAGCTCTCCTCACTTCCCTCATTGCGCATGTCATGTCTTTGCCGCAGGTGACATGGATCATGGAGGGCCCACATGTACGCGTGGGTAGGCTACACATGATTGTTCACTGGTCGCCACCCCCAGTCAGTGTTTCGAATGGGAAGGTTGTCGTGCTGGTGGTATGTTCGATGTGGCGGATGGGCGGGCCTAGGTGCGGGCTTACATTCCGGACATGGGGGGTAGTTGGATTGGCGACTAGTTGCAGTACACACGGGACACGTCTCTTCCTTTCCACATCTGGGTCATCCCTTGTACTAACTGACAGTGATACAGTCATCTTCGCCCCAGCCCTCATGTCCTCCCCTCGCCCCCCAATATGCATGCTCACCTGCGAGGCTAGCGCTTGCACAGGCAGCCCCAAGCTCGCACCAGAGAGGGCAAGGAGTGTATGTGTGGGTCCAGTTGCACGAGTGGGCTGTCTCAGGGTATGATGTGTGGTGGGACGCCGTCCACCTGCGTGGTGCCCCAAATGGAGACCCGGCCTGCATGGACTATGCATCACAGTCTTCGCCTTCCGGATCCGCCACCTGCGACACCCAGTGGCTGTGGCTGCCCTTGCGGCCAGGCCGCGTCCGTCTGTGGCTGTTGGCCCACACATTCACTCTTTGGCCTCTCTGGGGAGGGCTCGGGGGTGGTGGCGCACGCGCTTGCACTTAGTCGCAATGGCATGTGTCGTGGTTGGTATGATGGGCAATGGATGGGATGGTGTGAGCCACCTCCCGTGACGTCAGTGCTGCTCGTGCTGTGGTGCGTCCCCCTACACTTCCATTTGACTTGTGCCATGCTAGACGTTGAGGTTCTATTGCCTGCGTGATATGACCAGGAGGAGCGCGAGGAGACCTCTCACACACCATGCTCCACTGCCATCCCGTGCCCTGTATCGCCTGTGCGGATTGACTATGTTGGGGTTACACCTGGTCGACTGGGGCTGTGTGTGCCTTGTCAAGGGGCATGGCGGGCGCACAACAGGATCCAGCTTGTCCACAGAGGGTGGGCTGAGGTGCGCCTGGTACCGCTTTGTACGTGTGCCCGGCTGCTGTGCACACACGTGTTCACTCCCCCCGACAGGTGTCCTCTCACAATGCCCAGGGAAGCGGTGGTGTACTGTTCATGACCCCTCCCAACACGGCGTGCTCCAACTTGGCATGTGCGCATCTACCCGTCGCACCCACCCACCTGAGCACTGCGTCCATACGACTTCACACGACACATGTGTGTCTTCCACAGTAGTGCTACTCATTTGCGTTGACATCCAATACCAGTGGACTACATGGTCATGTCACGACTGCCGTGTACTTCACATACTCTCATCCTCTCTCATTCGTACTTGTGAAATGAGTCAGCGGAGACAGTTCTGGTTTCAAACATTATATTGAGTCTTCTGTCCTCTGTGATGCAGTATAGTGGACACTACTGGCAGCGGAATACATGTTGAGGATATACTGAGCATGATTACAAATGGGATAGGGTGTGGGGTTACATCTGCTTGGCCAAGGCTGTGCTAATGTACATTTACGTATAGCTGCGGAGCTGCGGACTTTGACACAGACGGTATACATGTAGCCTACCAGACCGCTCGGCATCATGGGCACAGTCCATCTCAGTTCCATGTGACAGGTTTGCTGCGGTTGTTCCTCATGCACGCGTGCATGTGAGATGACATCAGGGCATGTGCTTGCGTGCATGCAGCGGCGTGCCACTTGTTGTTGCACTGTGGTGGTTACTGGACATGTCACAGTCACTGGGGTCGTGTTGTTGTTGTATGCACTTGTCGTCCATGCAAAGGTCCTGGTATGGGATTCCCGGGGCGGGGGTGGGAGGGGTGCAGCACCCACAGACTCCAGGCGACCTATTCATGTCCACTGAGCGGTGTGTGTGTCCATGTGCGCTGGATCCATGTCGTGTCCTGGTTGTTCGTGCAGTTCCGTCCATGTGGGTGCGATGCACAGAGCCCATGCCACTGCCTCCCACGATGCATGCGGTGTTCCTGGATGTGATGGGGAACAGTGTGCATGTCCCGGTCCTATCCGATGTCATGGCGATGTCGTTGATGGTGTGGTTACAGTTGCCGGTCGTTTGGTATGGCTGTTGTGGTGGTGACTGGCCAGATCCGTGCGGAAGCTGAGCATGGGTGCGGGGTTGGACTTCATAGGTCACTCGGGAACCTGCGTTGTGGTCCGACGTATTTACAGGTTGTCAGGTATGCGATGCCGTCCAGCAGGGCTTCCATGTCATTGGTGGTGTACATGTTTGCCAGCCAATGAAGCGGATGGTGGCTGTCAAGGTGTTGTTCGTAGGTTGTCCCTTGGAGGACCATGATGGGGCATGCTGGGTGACATTCGATGTAGCTGTTCTCGATGATCCGTCGTGTGGAGGCACAGTGGTTCCATTTCAGTGCGCGTGCGATGTTGGCCACATACGCCATGCCCCCATAGGCAGAGCAGGCCCTGTCGTGTGCGTCCAGAGGGAGGAGTAGTGGTAGCAGGTCCGCCTTCAGACATGCCGGGTTGGAGAGGCATATCTCGACGGGATGCTGGTAGGGACACCTCCGACAGTAGAAGACGGGCATGACGCAGCTGAACAATGTGATGCGGTAAGTCAGTCGGTAACTTACGTTCAGCAGGGACAGGAGATCGCATCCCAATGTATGTATCGTGTTGGTTTGGTACAGCTTGAGCTGTTCGGCGTAGTTGGGTAGGTGTGTTGCGGTTGCCATTTCGCAGCGGTTCGTAGAGGTGGCGTGCTCCGGCTGTGTGTGCAGTCTGCAATGTGCACGCTCCGGGGTTGCTGTGAGCTCTGTGTAGTCGTGGGGAGACAGGACTTGTGTTCTGTTGGCTTGTTTGGAGGACACGGGCCCTCTTCCCACATGCTTCTCAGACAGTTCAAGGTCGGTGCTGTGTGACTCCTTCCAATTAACTTGCATGTGGCCGACATGGGGGAGTGTTTTCTTCTTTCTTCCCCGTCCGTTGTGTGCTTCTGTGATATGCGCTATCTGCCGTGTGGTCGGTCTCCTCGGCATGCCTGTGTTGGTCTATTCTTGGACAATGGCTGTATTCACCGGCTTCTGTCGTAGGGCTGTGGTTTCGGTGTTGGAATGGAAGGTCATTCAGTGCTGTCTGCTCTCCCTTGTGTGGGCGGCAGGCTGCCTTTCCGCTCTGCGTTGGGCCTTGTGTGTGGATGTAATTCTTGGGCCACCTGTTGTCGGTCACCGGGCTCTTTGGTGTTCCGTTTCATGTGTCTTGTTCATATGTGCAGGGTGGTATGGGTTTTTCAGTGTGGTACTGGCGTTCCTCTTCCCGAAGGGGCCCTGCTTCTCCTAGTTGGTGTTGCCGCCGCTGTGTGCTTCGCCATGTTTGTTACACTGGGGTGTGTCCTGCTGTTGCGTGACTTCACTGACATGTGTGCGTCGGTTGTGTGGCGTTGGGTGTTGTCCGTGAATTGGGCGTTGGGGACAAGTCTGTGGCCGGCCTGTCACGTGTCATGTGCGTTCGGGGTGGGGCTGGTGTGTGTGCTGCTTGGTTGTGTCCCTGTGTCTGTGTGCGACGCATGCATGGCGCTGCGGTTGGCCTCTGCGTTGTGCGCATGTGTGGCGGCGTCATCGGCGCTTTGGGGCCGTGACGGGGTGGTTGGTTCCTAGTCCCAGGTGGTGTGTACACATGTGTTCTGCGATGTTAGGATTTGGCCTGTGTGTCATATGTGGATGCAATGGTGGATGTGTAGTGTGCACGCGCTGGTGGGGGGTTGTCCGCTTTTTCCGCCCTTGCACTGTGTGCGCTGTTTGCGTGCACTTGTTGTGTGTGTGCCTACCTGCGTCTCCGCGGTACGTTGCGTCCTTGGTGGTGCATCAGCAGAAGCATGGGAAGGGCCTGCAGTGCTGGATTCATGCCCGGGTGCCGCTTCTTCGTTGTCCGTGCTCTGCGTCCGTGTTTCCGCCTCTCTTTCACGTGCGGTGTCTCTTTGCCGTGGGAGCCGTTTGTTTGCGGCATCGTAATTTATGCGCCGGGCGGGACGTGTTTCGTCGGACGGTGTGTGTCAGTTGGGCTGCGCCGCTACGTGTGCGGGCGCACTTTGATGGCGGACGGTGTTGCTGGCTTGCCGGCGGTGTTTGGCCTGCTTTTCGCATCGTAATTGGGCGGGCGTATGGACTGCTGCGTGCCGGCGGTAACTGGTGGTTTTTGCATCCGCCAGCACGGCGGTTGTGCTTCCGCCCGCCATCGTAATGGGCCCCTTAATGTTTTAATTAATTATAGAATGTTTTTTTTTATTTTAAATTATGGCTATATGTATATATTTTATTTTTATATAATTTAAAAGTTTAAAAATTAAATAAAGATAATAGTTAATAAATTATTTGAAAGTAAATATATCTATATGTATAGATTATTATGTTTGCGTGTTTATATATTTTTTAAATTAGGTTTAATTTTTATATTTAGTTAAAATGTATATTAAATTTAATTTATTTTGTTAAAGATAATATTAATATTTTATATATTTAATATATATTATTTTATTTTATTTATATTTTTAAATCGATGTTTTTTACATCTATATTTTTAACTTCGATATTTTTTATTCGATATTTTTGTATTTACCTGTCTAAGTATAGGGAGTCGATATTTTTACAATCTATATTTTTTTCTCGATATTTTTACCATTGATGTTTTTACCATCGATATTCTATCAGTGAACCAATTCATACATGTCAAATCAGCATTTAAACTTGATTTTGACCCTTTCAAATAACCTGCATTTCCTTCTCAGTGAATGTTTGCTACAAAATGTTTTTATTCCTCATAGAGATGTTTCAACTTCCACATAGCTTATTGTGTAGATATTCAATTTGATAAGTTAGAAGTGTACAAGTATATGTGGGAAAGTGACTCTGATTGAGAAGCTGACCCACACTAAACGCTAGTCGATATAAAATTAACAATAATGCTTGAAGAACTATTGTATTCCCAGTGAGAAGATGAGGAGTGATCCTGTTCCCAGGAGAGCATCGAATGCTGATTGGCTAGAAGAAGATGGATGTAACAAATGTAACTGACTTTCATAAAATGTGTTGTTTATGTAAGTGTGTGTTCTAAGAGGTGGCTACCTCTAGTGCCAAAAGCTTTTTATTCCACAAGCTATACCCACACTTGCTATTGCGTTATCCCATTTTTACCCCAGACCGAACGCCATGCTGCTCTGAGACCCTAGTGAGTTTCTTGAACTTCTCTTTATAGGACGTTCTGCTTTCAGAGTTTTGATTTATTGAGCTGATTTATTGCTGAAGCTTTATGCTTACTCTCACATTCTCTCTAATTAGAGCTCTTTATGGATTCTGACTTACTCCTTTATCCCATATTCTTAGAATAGGGATTCTTTCCTTCATAGAACGTGCTTAATGCATTTATTAATATCATTTGCCTATGGATTGATTTTAACACGATTCAAATGACTAAATTAGAATGAATTTATTTGTGATCTAATAAAGTTGATCTACTATAAGATTTTGATTAATAAAACCCCTAAAACTTATCCCTGACTCAAAATAATATTAATGATTGTGATGATAATTTAGGTGATGCATTTACCTTCTGTTATCAAAACAACAGCAAAGATTCATCGCAGTCAGATAGAGCTGCAGCAACAGAGCCAAGTTAGGATAGGTACAGTTTTGAGACCAGGCACTGGTTGTCCCATTACATTTCATAAAATGCAGATACTCCAGGTTAGTACAGAATTTTCAGATGTTGAGCAGGTCATTAATAAATTTCCAGAAGTTTTTAAGGCAAGGTGGGTGTAGCCAGAGGTTTTGAAGATTCCAAAAGATTGGAAGGAAAGCAGCCCTCATTGTGCATAGTTCGATCTGTTGTTCTGAGTGACTGTGGCGATCCTAAAAATTTCTTCATCAGCTCAGTCAAGATTACATTATTAAACCCTCAGATTCTTGAGAGTGGGTTTTAGTTGTTATTATTTCAGGAAAGAAGACTGTGGTCTTCAGTTTATGCCAGGAAAATCAAAAGGAGTGAAACCTCACCGTTCTCAAAACTAGAGTCTCTTGGTGGTAAGATGGCTTAAGATAGCAGATGGAGTAAAATTTTGCAGTTCTAGTAGCTGCTAACATTTCTGTGTCTTAGGTAAAGAATGACAATACATTTTTTTCTGTTAAGAGAGTCTAGATCTGCACATAAACTTAAGACAAGAAAAATCAAAATGAGGGAGTTAGTAACAGGAATATAGGAGGGGTTCACTCAGCTTCCTACGATCATGCCAGGAAAATCAAAAGGAGAGAAACCTCACCGTTCTCATATCTAGAGTCTCTTTTAAAATTATATTGAGACCCTCAACAACCAGTTTCTGTCAGTGGTATATTATCTCCATTGGCGTACTAGTGGTTGATAGTGTCATCACAGAGTCTTGCCTCCGCCAGGAGGAAGAGGCTCTAGATGTTGAGACATAGTGGGATCTGTGAAAGTAGTGCAGTGATCTAAAATTACGTCCTACCGCAGAAAAGTGTGATTTATTAAAACCAGGGCAGGGTAAAATTAAAGTAGTGTTATGATGTGGCAGGGATGAGCTATCTATCCCTCACATCTATGGATAGGTCGACATGTTTCAGCCTACTTGCGCCTCTAGGAAGTATTTTGCTTTCTTAAGGACCATTACGTGTCAGATCTCTGATGATTTCAGATGGGTCACTGCCCACTGGGGTATGTCCAGTAAGTTTAATGACTTACTGATCTGGGAAGTACAATGCTATTCCCTGTAACTCAAAGACAAAACAAGGGACACCTGGGAGCAATCAATTCCCAGCTGACTAAGATAAAAACGCTCACAAACCAACCCCACCTTTACATTCAGGTCGGGAGGACAAAGTGCGCACAGCATGGGGTAGCGGCTCTTTAAGTAAGTGGGTTTCACTCGCCCTGTAACAACATCACATGATACCGACACACGTGATGCATTTTGCCACTCACGGTTAATCGGAACCTTTCCATGTTGCTTAATTTTATCTTTCAGAGAACGCAGCTACTTAGCCCGCCTCTTTCTCCCATCCTATGAGGCTCTAATATGTACCCCTGGAGGTATGTGCGTCTGTATAAAAAACTTAGGTAATTGAGTTGAACTCGCTTTAAAAAATCACCACCATGCGACCTCTTTGTAACTATATCGCACCAGTGCATTTTATATCTACACCGCACTCATAAATTGAATTTTATTATTGTGTAAAAATGCACAATTAAGTACAGAGCAGTTTTGTTTATATGCACCCATTGCAGAGTATTTTCAAGCCATTTGTGACTATTGCCTAGTACCATTTCTCACTTGGACATTGCTAACTAGAATATCCCTACAAGCTCTCACAAATGCTTCCAATTGGGTTCCGATTTTGGGGTCAAGCACTCCAGCTGCCTGTTTAAAATATTGATGGCCCTAATATGTTTGTGACCCAGATTTACTGTTGCGAAGATGGTCCAGCTGCCTGTTCAAAATGTTTAAAAATATTGATGACCCGAAAATGTTTATGGCCCTGGTTCATTTTTATGAACACGGATGGGCAAATACACACCATGCATACATCGGAATTCTACACTGACCCACAACGGAGCCATCTGACCTGTATCTAGCTGTAATACATTTGGTAGTGAGATGATTCTTTCACAGTAACCTCTCTCAGCATCTATATTTGATGTTTTATACAATCTAGTGCGCAGTTCATACAATAGAATTGTTGTGTGCAACATGTAGCTATCTTAGTACGGGACTTCACTTTGACTTCTATCAATTCAGGTATCACATAAAAACATTTTAAAACACATACTTTTAGTATCCACCAGCATATACCATGCTCCCATATCACTTTTCATGACATACACAAATTGGGCATTGTATGTACATATGTTAAGAGTATTACTTACTTTGTATACATCTCAAAGGGCTTGATTACCAAGCTTCTTATTCATGATAGGAAAAAATGAATGACCTGTTGTAACTTAGGGGCCGATTCCGATTCGGGCCGGAAATCTCTCCGACCGAGCCGGACCCAGAGAGAATTCCGACCAAATCGGACCCTAGCAGTCCGACCGAACGAGTACGATGCGCACGCATGCTATCGGACTCGAGTCGGTCGGACTCCCATTGAAGTCAATGGGAGCCTGTCGTACAACGCATACGCGGGCTCCCATTGACTCAATGGGTGCGAGGCGGACAAGGGCGCCCCCTACAGCGGGTACGCGTCCATGCGCATCGCGGCGTACATGCACAGGTAGGGGGGACCGATGGGTCCCCCCTGTGTGCGACTCGCGCGCCTACGCGTACTGGGGGGTCCGACGCGGACCCCCAAAGTCCGGCTCCGACAGCTTTTTTGAGCCGGACGGCGCGAGTCGGTCGGACTGCTCACGGCGCGCATCGTACTTACCCGGCCGGGAAACGTCTCCATAGCGCGGTGCGAGTCGTGTCCATGCGAGTCGGACGGAGCGTGTTGAAGCCGCGTACGAGTCGGTCGGAGATTTCGCGGGTGCTTGCATCGTACTCGCTCGGCCGGTCCCCCGTACGATTCGGTCGGGAAACAGGGCTCCGAATCGGATCCGGTGAATCCGAATCCGATTCGGAGCACTACCGGCCGAGATCGGAATCGGCCCCTTAGTTGTGTATTTTGTCTTTGTGTTACAGAGAAGAGCAATGTACTTCCCAGATCAGTAAGTCATTGAACTTACTGAATGTACCCCAGTGTGCAGTGTCCCATCTGGAATCATCAGGGATCTGACACGTAATGGTCCTGAAGAAAGCCAACAACCTCCTAGAGGCGCAAGTAGGCTGAAACATGTCGGCCTATCCATAGATGTGAAGGATAGATAGCTCATACCTACCACACCTGAACACTATTTTAATCTTACCCCCACCCTGGTTTTAATAAATCACACTTTTCTGGGGTAGGAGGTACTTTTTATCACATTACTTCTTTCACAGATCCCACTATGTCTCGACATCTAGAGACTCTTCCTCATGGTGGAGGCAAGACCCTGTGATAACACTATCAACCACTAGTACGCCAGTGGAGATAATATTCCACTGACAGAACTGGTTGTTGAGGGTCTCAAAATAATTTTAAAAGAGACTCTAGATATGAGAACGGTGAGGTTTCTCTCCTTTGATTTTCCTGGCATGATCGTAGGAAGCTGAGTGAACCCCTCCTCTATTCCTGTTACTAACTCCCTCATTTTGTTTTTTCTTGTCTTAAGTTTATGTGCAGATCTAGACTCTCTTAACAGAAAAAAATTGATTGTCATTCTTTACCTAAGACACATAAATGTTAGCAACTACTAGAACTGCAAAATTTTACTCCATCTGCTATCTTAAGCCATCTTACCACCAAGTGTCCTGTTCACGTCACTTGCAAGATCTCATTACTTTTGTAACACCTTCTGATGCATTGAGATACTTGAGGTCGCCATTTGGATTAGCGTCAGTTGCTTGGGTGATTCACAACTATATTTTATTTGCCAATCAAGATGGGGTCAGAGTATTTCAGGATGATATCCTTCTTTATGTTAACACCACAAGTGAATATAATTCTAGGCTGGCTTGTGTAATAAATATCTTCTAGGATAGAATTGTGAGTGTGAGCAAAGGAAAGTGAAATTTCTAGCCATTTACTTTGAATTACTTGGGACACACAATCATGCCATCAGGTGTTGAACCTAAAATGAGTTGCATGGCCCCTGTCAATACTGAAACATAAACAAAGGATAAAGATGCTTCCAGATCATTTCTTGGACTTAGTGAGTATTAGGCTAGGTTTGTTCATGGTTATGCCACGGTTGTTGGATTCTGCAAAGCTGTTCTAAGAAAAAGGGCTACATTTATTTTGGGAGGAGAGGAATTACATGCTTTTAAACAAGTGACAGATAGGATTATTCATCCACCATCCTTACACCTTTTGGGTCTGGAGCTGAATCTGTGGTGACTGTAAATGCCAGCTCTGTGGGATTTGTGACAGTTCTCAGCCACTGGGTGATAATCAGCTGCTGCGGCCTGTGCAGATAAGAGCGGTGGGGTGGTGTGGCCGGGTTGGGGGGGGGGTATTTTGAAAGACGACGACGAGGGAAATTAATTATTTGTTTAATGTTTTCTCCTCCTCGTCTGTCGAAATCCCCCCCACCCGGCCACAACGCTTCACCGCTCTTACCTGCACGGGCCGCGGCTGATAAAAAGGTACGCGCAATAGCGTTCATTTCACAAGCACCTAAGAGTTCAGAATATCACTGCAGTGCAACTGAAAATAAGGCTTTAGCATGTGCGTGGGCCACAGAAACATTTTAAACCTACTTATGGTGTTCATATTTTTATTTAGTCACTGGTCATAAACTACTTATTAAAATGATAGATGGCAACAGAACGGGAAAGGCTTCTGCCAAATTGGCATGGTTATTATCTAGGTTTGAGGAGCATAATGTTGACTTTAGGTACATATCTGGAAGTAGGAATTGCAGGATAGATTGTCTCTCAAGCCTACTAGAGTCCATTTTAAAGAGCAACAATGGTTTTTTCAATGTTCATGAGTGTCTGGTCACTGCACATGAAGCAGTACAAGAGTGCAAGAGTGTTAATGCTAGATCTCATGGATGAGTGGTGGGTAGCTTTTTCGGACAAACCTGCATTGTGTCAAGAGAAACATCCCACTGTTCATGGGTGGCCACAGGATCATAATTTTGTCAAATATTTGTCCAGTTTTGCAAAGGTGGTATCTTAATTATCTACTTTGAATGAGACGGAATGAATGAAAAATTCATTTTCCCACTGAGATAATATGACACACTTAGCAATATTGCTCACAGTGGTCGTTTGGGTATCAGTGCCACAAATAAATTACTTTAAAAATATATCTTCTGGCCATCTATGGATGCACAAATAAAATGTCGCATAGCTATGTGCAAAGAATATATTTTGTCTGACGATAATTGGAAAAGTTCTGAGAAAACACTAAGAACTGTGCCATTAGTGGAAGAGACTTGGTAGAAGGTTCTCCTACATTCTACTGGTCCCTGCAACTTGCTTTCTGATTATAGTTAATACTTGCAGTAGTAAAATACTTCTCAAAATTGATATGTTATGCATTTGTGGACACAATTATGCACTTATGCTGTTATCAAATTTTTTAGGAACGTGTTTGCTACTGAAGGCACAATTAAAATATTGGTTTCAGACAACTGTACACCATTCGTTTCAGAAAAGTGCTAACATTCTTACAAAGTTATGGCATTAAAAAACTTAGGGCCTCATTACAATGTCAGTCGGAAAGCAGTCCGACCGACTCGGTTTCGGAATGGTTTCCGACCGACTCGGGTTCGGGGAGTCCGACCGACCGATTACGATGTTTCCGAACACCGTTCTGTCGGACTCCCATTGACTTCAAGGGGAGCCTGAGTTCCGACCAACAACACAGGCTCCCATTGAAGAAAGGGGTGGTTGTGGAAAACCTTGCACCCTGTGGTGGGCACCCCATGGTGCCTTGCACACTGTGCATGGTTGGAAAGGGGGTCCCTTGGGAACCCCCACGGCCCCCAACCGGAGGCCGTCAGGTGAAGGGGGCCTGCTATGGGCCCCCAAAGTCAGATTCCGACAGCTGATCTGTGTCGGACAGACCGATTCAGAAAAGCTGTCCGAATCCGACATCGTAATCGCTCGGTCAGAAATGCAGTCTGTAGAGATGTACGAGTCGGCTCCGACCGACTCAAAGTCTTCGAATGCCGTTCGGATGTGAGTCAGAACCGAGTCGGACAATCCAAACTGTTTCCAACCATCGTAATCAGTCGGTCAGAAATGTTTCTGAGTCGGTCGGAAACAAAGCTTCCGACATGGATTCGGACGAGCCGAATGCCGTTCGGAGCCTTTCCGACCGACATCGTAATCGGCCCCTTAAAGTTGCATTAAAAAACTCATGTTGCAAAGTCAATCTTCAAATGTCATTTTGGAAAGGACAAATTGTTTTTTGTAATGGAAGGAACTCAAACTGCATTAGCTGCAAGATTCGATGTAAAGTATATGCAAGAAAGAAGATTTAGCACTATGTGAGTAAGTATCACTCAACAGCAAGGGTGTCCCCAATTTTGTTGTTGTGTAGATGAGAGGTCTGGGTGAATTTGATAACAGGGGGGTAAATAATGCTCAACAAGTAGTTTTGATGGGTACAGAAATGCAGAGAAAGCGCTAGACAAGCAAAGACATAGTAAAGACTATTCAATATTAGGATCTTGATAGAAAGGCAAATGAGTATTCATATGCTGTAGGTGATTGTGTGCCAATGAAGAAGCCCAGAAAGATAAACAGAGTGTCCAGATTTACTTCACCCATCACCGTACAGAGAGTCACTATGAATTCTGTCCTTCTCAAGGACAAAGTTAGGTGGAGTAAGAGCAATGTGGTTACATTACAAAGTGTGCAATATGATGTTCTCACAATACATCTTAAAAATAGTTCAAAATATGATTTGAATGGTGAGATGATACAAGCTTTTTTCAAATGTGCATTGGACTCACCTACGATTGTTACTGATGTAAATTCTGTGGTTGAGGAAAGTGCTGCAAAAGCATAAAGATCTCCAGAAGGGTGTTGTGATGATGATACAGATGATAATGAAAGCAACCCATTAATGGGGAGAACTCTAGTCCTTGGCTGTTGATGGAATGAGAAGGCTGTTTGGGGCAAAGATAAGGCACATAAGGGCTTGCTTATAGCTGATGGAGTATGTTTCCTGTTGTTTCTCCAAGATTCTTGATAAGCTTAAAGATTTTGTCCCAAATGTATTAAAGTGTTGCACTGGCGCAAAGCAATGCAAATCAACATTAAGTCTTGCAAGGGTATTTACTATCTAGATCAAAACGTGTTTTGCACTGGAAAGGTACCTTTTCTCAGCACAAAAAAAACACCTTTAAACGGCTTTTTGTTGTTTTGCATCAATGGGGTGTTAAAGGGGAAGATCTGCACAAATACCTATAGGTTTCGACCCAAAGTCCAATATACTACGATAGCCAGACTTGCATCAAAAACAAATGCCTCTTGAAGCAGTCATTAACAAGGCGAAAAGTATTTTATTTCTCAAAAAAATACTTGCATTGCAGGTGTGCTGCAGTGATACATCCAGTGGATGGGATTCTTCTAAGTTTGTGAAAATATTGGATTTTTCACTGAAAGGTTATGCTTTCAGTACAAATCTTTTGATAATCATTGCACACTCACCTCTGCACCCTAGGAGGAGGTTGTAATAGTCATGCAAGCAGTCTGTGTGCCAGTGGAGGTGATGGCAGCAGTAGGCCAATCTTAGTAGATATGGATCTGCAGTGTTTTCTCCCATTTACGATACAGGGCAGAAAATCTGGTTTCAACCAAGGGGAGGATGGGAAGAGTAGAGTAGAGAAGGTGATGAGAAGGTACAAAGGACATAAAAGGTTCTCTCACTATACTGTATGTTTCTGCACAGTTACATCTGTAAACTTCGACACCATGCATGTACTGTTCCTTCATACCAGCTGTTTCGACCTTAGTATGTTTGTGTGTGTAACACAGGGCATGCACAGCTGTGCGGTCTTTGAATGCCAGCAGACCCTGTCAGTTGATCATCCCTTGCCCGTCCTGGGCTCTGCTCTGTAATAAACTCCTCTCGTTTCTACGTCATCTGGGCGGAAGTGTCTACTGATGCTTTCCTGTCACTGAATTTACATAGGG
>CAWUFW010028691.1:0-20865 GCA_963921515.1 Calotriton arnoldi | reverse complement strand
TGGGAGACAGAGGTCGCTGCTTGCAGACGTTGCTGGTGTGCATGAAGACCCACAACTGGTACGCATAGCTGATGCGTACCAGTCCAGCACCGGAGAGCTCAGCCAGGTAGTGGGGCTCCTCAGAGACATCAAACAGCAGCAGGCTGCCCATCATGCCCGCTTGGACTCCCACATGTCCCATGTGGAGTCACACATGTCACGTGTGGACTCCCACATGTCACGTGTGGACTCCCACATGACCCGCGTGGAGTCCAAGTGGGATGTACTACATGAGATGACGGCGGTGCACAGGGACATTTTACAATGCCTCCGCCAGATGAACAGCAACCAGTCCACACCTCCCTGTGTGCCAACAACATCTGGTACCGAACAAACTGCAACTGCCACAGGGAGGAGGAGGACTCTGGCGGAGAGTCCCCTGCACCGCAGCAGCCTGCACTTGAGGGCCCCCAAGAAGAGGGGTCGTCCGAGGAGGGAAAGTGAGAGGCTGATGGCCAAGCGCAACTCCCAGGAAGCCTGAACCTGTTCTGGATTTTCGCCTTTGTGCACAGACTGTTCACCCTGTTGATGGCAACACTACTCCCACACATTGCATGGGGAGTACAAGTTGGAACAATGTGTCAGACAACTGTGGCCCCGATACTGGGGATCCTGTCTACCTGGACTTTCTATTCATCTAGGAACTTGGGATTGCAAGATTCATGTACAGCACAATCCATCCTATGCACTATTATCACAGATGTATCACAATAAACACAATAATACACCATACTTGCCTCTGTCGTGATTCCAACGTGGGTGCTGTTATGGGGATGATGAACAACAAAATTACACTGTGTATGCGAACTGCAACAGCAAGGACAACACAGGCATGTGAGTACAGGCAACGTGACACATATGAGGGAGACACACCACCAGGGCTACACAACACATACACACCTAGGCCATCTGACTCATTGCCTACACTGATGTTGCCAGGGAAGACGGTGCAATGCACAGACACCACACCCATTCCCAGTTGTAGTCAAGTAGCCCACAGGTGCAGTAAGCAAATGGCAGTCAAATGTGTGACCACAGACAACGCACATCACTAAGTGAAGCACAGGTTTATTACACAGTAGCAACATGCCGTAACCACTACAGATGCAAGGTAACCCCACCTGGTAGCGGGCACACAGTCAACAACTGTAGACAGAAGGAAGTCCATGGGTGTGGCGCACATCACCTGTAGGGACACAACAGCTACCAGCCTGGATGTGCAATCACGTTGTCGGTGGACACAGTTGACCAAACGAATCTGAAAGTACCCTGTGAAGGACAGAAATGACACACAGTCAAAAGCAATGGAGTACAGGACAGAACAGCAAAACTCATGCACAATACATGTTACAAGATACCCACCCAGAACCAAGTTAGCATGTGAACACTGTTGGGGAGTACAGCCCACCTGTAAGCACACATCGCAACACACATCCAGTCAAGTAGCCCATGGACACACTCCAACAGCACCAGAGCACCACCCACACATCATGCCAACTCACATCATTGACATGACACCTCAGGATACTCACATTCAGCTAAAGAAGTTGGTGATGAGCTGTGTGCGGACATCACCATCACCATCATCATCATCATCGTCACTGGCATCGTGTTCCAGGCCAGGATCCTCCACAGGTGGCGGATGTTGGTCATCGTCATCCTGGATGAGAGGCAACTCCTTCCGCACTGCCAGGTTGTGGAGCATGCAGCAGACGATGATAATCTTGCACACTTTCGCAGGGGCATATGGGAGGGACCCTCCGGTCTTGTCCAGGCAGCGGAAGCGGCTCTTCAGGAGACCAAAGGTCCGCTCAATCACTCTCCTGGTCCGACCATGTGCCTCATTGTAGCGCATCTGGGCAGGTGTCACAGGGTTCCTGAGGGGTGTCAGCAACCACGGCATGTTGGGGTATCCCGAGTCACCTACGGACAGACAAGTGCACATCAGCTGACTTGGAAAAGTGGGCGGAATACTACAGATCAGATCACACACAATGGCACAAAGTCAGTACACACCGACAAGCCAGGCACGCTGGTTCTGCATCTGTGCCATCAACCTGGGGATGCGACTACTCCTCATCACAAAGGCATCGTGTGCTGAACCAGGGAAACGGGCACACACGTGTGTGATGGTCATGTCTGCAAGACACACCACCAGTGCATTGACCGAGTGGTAGTGCTTGCGGTTCCTGTAGGCCTGCTCCTGGGCCTGTGGTGGTACCAAAGCCACATGTGTCCCATCAATGGAGCCAATGACATGCGGCATCCTCCCCAGGGCATAAAAGTCACTCTTCACGTCAGTGAGTCGTCATGCAGTCTAGGGAAATAGATGTACCGGTTCAGGAAGAGCAACATTGCCGCCAAAACATCGCGGAGCACACGGCTGAACATGGTCTGTGACATCCCACCAGCAGACGCCACAGTATGTTGGAAGGTACCGGTGGCAAAGAAGTGTAGGGCTGCCATCACCTTCACCTTGGGGGTCAGCGCTGTAGGATACGGCCGGCCAGGCTGCAAATGTGGGGACAACTGCACTGCCAAATCCTCAATCAGCTGCCTGGTGAAGCGGTACCGTCGGATGCTGTCCCGTTCCACCATCGTTGCCAGGTCTGGGAATGGCCGATGGACAG
This sequence comes from Calotriton arnoldi, assembly GCA_963921515.1. Classification (NCBI taxonomy): domain Eukaryota; kingdom Metazoa; phylum Chordata; class Amphibia; order Caudata; family Salamandridae; genus Calotriton; species Calotriton arnoldi. Next base: position 18,196 of record CAWUFW010028691.1, on the reverse strand, counting down.
CAGGAGCCCTGCAGTGCAGAGGAGAAGTAAGCAAGATCGTCAGTCACCCCACATATGCGGCATTGAACACACTCAAGATCCCAACATACATCATCATGAGGCACAACTACATGAAGTGTGCAGTACCGGAACGACATGTATGGTACATACATGGCCAACATCTGTCAACACGGTCCTACAGGTGGCATCAATTTGTCCCAGGTTGGCCCATTGGATATCATGATGCTGTGTCACAGTCACCCCCCCAGTGACATGTGAGGACAGATGTGCCCCAGGCACCACAGCTCAACGACAGGCACATTCCCAGGGACCCTGTAATGCCACATGGACACTGGCATCACCTGGAGTATCATGTGTACACCACAACAAAACAAACATGACCCCCACAGGTAGTGGCCACACTTGCCATGGCAGGAGAGCCATGGACGTCTGTGACACACACGCACAACATCAGAGTCCATGCACACACAACGTGGATGTGGAGACTGTCTCCCATTGTGCACATGAAATCAGAGACATTGTAAACACTACATGCACAAAGACTGTGGAGGGCCATCACTATTGTGCCACTGGGACACCCTGGCTCAAACATACCGTCCCACATGGGACTCACGGGGTATGTGACATGACATACACAAACACCACTGTGAAATGTGACCATGGCACATGCACAGATATGAACAGTTGCACATCACAGTGGTCACGTACACGTAACACCCAGGATCCTGTCCCCATTAACACGTGCACAGCCTGGGGGTGGCTGCCCACAGGTGACACCCACAGGACAAAATGTACACCAACATACACACAATAGGAAATGCAGCCTTACATGCCTTATGATAAGGTTTGGACAGGCTGTCGTGATGTAGGTGTGCCCCTCACTCCTGGGAGCTATCTGTGGCTGGCATATGTCCATCTGAGACAGGCATGCTGACATATGCCAGTCACATGTACAGTGATGCGTTGAACAGCAATGGACCGATCGGTGCCTCCGGCCGGCCCATTGCATTCAATGTGTGCGGGTACGCGTTGTACCCCTGTGCGCGTTGTACTGCAATGGACCGATCGGTGCCTCCGGCCGGCCCATTGCATTCAATGTGTGCGGGTGCGCGTTGTGCCCCTGTGCGCGTTGTACTGCAATGGACCGATCGGTGCCTCCGGCCGGCCCATTGCATTCAATGTGTCGGGTACGCGTTGTACCCCTGTGCGCGTTGTACTGCAATGGACCGATCGGTGCCTCCGGCCGGCCCATTGCATTCAATGTGTGCGGGCACGCGTTGTACCCCTGTGCGCGTTGAACAGCAATGGACCGATCGGTGCCTCCGGCCGGCCCATTGCATTCAATGTGTGCGGGTACGCGTTGTACCCCTGTGCGCGTTGTACTGCAATGGACCGATCGGTGCCTCCGGCCGGCCCATTGCATTCAATGTGTGCGGGTACGCGTTGTACCCCTGTGCGCGTTGTACCTCAATGGACCGATCGGTGCGCACCCATTGACAATGGGCTTGCCTGGCAACGGACGCGTTTTCGAATATTCGAGCGAGTCGGTTGCTGGAAAATCAGTTGGTCACCCACAACAATGTTGCAAAATCATGTATGTCATGAAGTTGAAATTTTGAAGGATGCTGTGGGCGTGTTTTGGTGCTGCTATTCCATGGATTGGCCAGATTCAGAAGATGCAAACGACTTGGACCTATCACTTTGGACACAAGGGACAGTATCTGCCTCTCCAGCACATATATATTGCTGCATGTTCCCCTGAGAGCCCACTTGCCTGCACTACATGCTCCAGGACGACATCTGCCACTGCACTGCTGCTGTCTCTGCCCCTCTGGACCCTGCAATGGCACGTACTGTGGAGAGAGCCCCAGCCTTCAGCCTTGAAGAGAACCAGGCCCTGCTGGACAGCCTACTTCCACAGTACAGCAAGCTGTATGGGACACCAGGGGAGCAGGTGAGTGTTCTGTGCACTGCCTTTCTGAATGTGCATTTTGTCTGACTAGCAAGGCTGAGAGTCAGCACACCACTGGCTAGCAGGCTCACTGAGTAGTTGTCACCCCCCATAGTGTGTAGTGACTTGCACTGGACAGGTATGGTGCAGTGACAGTGCTTCTGAACAGGGTTTTACTCCCCATGCTATGATACCATGTAGTGACTTCTGGAAAACTGTCCATGGGCAGCCGTGCACTGCCTGGGTACACCATGTGCCCCTGTGATTGCGACATGTATATGCAACTGTGTCATGCACGGATATGTTGCATGTGTAGTAATGGCCTTATCACTTTGTCATCCTGACAGGCTTCTGCCCATCGGAAGCATGAGATCTGGAAGGACATCGTCCGGGCTGTCCGGTCCGTGGGGGTCTACAAGCGCCGGATCCGCAACTGCCAAAAGAGGTGGCAGGACCTTCGGGGCTGGACCCGGAGGATTGCACGGGTCCAGCTGAAGCTGTCGCCTCCTCGCAGGAGGGGCGGAACACGGACCCTGACCCCCCACATGCTCAGGATCCTGGCGGTGGTCTTTCCAGACCTGGATGGGCAGCTGAAGGCCAGAGAGCAGCAAGGAGGGGGTGAGTCAAAGACTGCACTGTGTACTCTGTCTAACATGTTATGTGCCCTCCTCGGGCCAGGTTGAACTGCCACAGTACAGCAGTCATGTTGTCCAGGAGCCATGTCCCTCTATTGTGCACTGCCCACTCCTCATCTGATACCCAGGTGTGGCCCTTACATGCAGGGAATTCTGTCACTTAGGACTGTGTCCTTGCAGTTTGCTTGACTCAAGGTGGGAGACAGCATCTGTTTCCCTGACTCTGTGGTGGGCATCATGGGTGGGTCCATTGCTTACACAATGCCTGTATTCTGACATGTATTCAGCGTGTTACTTTGATCTGTGGTCCAATTGCTGAGCTGATCCACCACATGTGGCTGGGGTACCTGGCACACACCCATGCTGCGGGTGGGAACAATGTTTGGGCCCCAGGAGTATGTATATGACGTGTGTCACACATACTTAGCCAGCTGCCTACAGTCCAGGGCTCATCCCTCATTCATGTGGGGCTGGACAGTCATGCCTACTCCAGGCCATACAATACACTCTGTACTCCCACTCCCGTGTATCAGAGGACACATTGTGCACAGTGATTTGACCCCTCAGGTGTCTGCCTCTGTGTCAGTGTGCTGTGGATTAGTCGCCAGGACTGCTGTGGAGTTTCTTGGTAGGGGCTCAGCATGCCACTGGAGATGTGACCATAGGAGACGATACTTGTGTGACACATAGGTGTCTGATCAGCTGCCCATGCAGACTGGGGCATGTAAATGTGAAGTTCAGGCAGCTGTTCCCCATGCACAGCAGAGTGTGAGGGGCTCAGGTTCAGAGGGTAGTGTCACAGGTCTCCCATATGTCCAATAGGTATGACCTGGACAGATGAGGGTTAAGAGGATGTGTTGTGGGGGGATGTACATGTGCACTTGTGCAGCTCCAGGACTTGCATTCCCCATGACCTACTATTGTGACACAGTGCAGAGTGTTGTTGTCTGGCTGCAAAGTCATACATCACTGAGACAGTGATGTATGACTTTGCAGTCATGCCTCCGCCATGGCATGTGTCTACTGATTGGTGATCCTGCAGGGGAGTGACATGTGCTACATGCACACCATAGTGGCGCTGGCTATCAGGACATGGGTGCATCATGGTGTCTGTCGCTGGTATGCATCACATGCATTTCCTATTTGACTCTGGGCATCCCTTACATCCGTAAACCTGTACTGACTCAGTGGCAAGAGCTGTGATGTGTCCACACCGTGTCCTCTGCACTGTCCAACTACTGTGTACTTGGTGCATGTGTCAACACTGGGGTGTTGCAATCCAACAGACACCAGACAGATGGGTGCAAGGCCATGTGGGATGTGAGTGCCATGCTTGGCATCAGACTGACAATTGACTTCTCCTGTTCAATTAGGGCACTTTTAGCAATGTACAACTAATGATGCCAGGGCTTGCTCTGTAATGTGCTGTGCTCACAGTGGTGTGTGCGTTTGGTGCAGGTGACTGATGTCTGTCTGTTTCCCCATTGTTTGCAGATACATCCACGGCCACGGAAGGGGACAGCTCCACGGACCAGGAGGAGCCGGAGAGCCAGACTGGGTCAGCAGCCGAGGAGTGGTCGGAGGGACCCAGTGGCACGGAGGGCGAGGGGAGCCACACCGAGGAGTCCTCAGCAGCATCCACCTCAGCTGAGGACCAGAGCAACTCGGAGGATGACTCCCTTGTGGAGGCGGGTGTCAGCAGCCACCACACCCCAGCTAGTGTTGCTGTCCCCGCCACCACCAGCACCACCACCGCCCTCCCATCGGCTCCCATTCCCCAGGTCCGTGGAGGCTCCCATGTCCGGGAGCGTGTCTCCTTTGGGCCAGGCACCGCACCCCCTGCCCCTGTGTCCCCTGCTGCCCTGAGTGAGGAGTCTGTGTACCTCCTTCGCCAGCTCCATGTAGGGCAGACAGCCATGCTGAGTGTCCTCCATGCGCACACCGCGCTGTTGACTCAGCTGGTGTCGTTCATGGAGGGCATCTCATCGGGCATGTCTGACCTACAGAGGGGCAATAGGTCCATGGACTCCTCCCTGACGGCAGCAGTGTCCCTCCTCAAACGGTCCCTCACCCCTCCTGCCTCTGCTCCATCCACACTCCCCAGCACCTTACCCATCCCAGGCACACACACACTGGCACAGGCACACACCAGCACACACACATCCAGCACACTGACACACACGCCAATGACAAAACGCACACGCACGCACATTCAGGGGACTGAAGCCAGACTCACAGGGGATGGGGCCCTGGAACACACACACGCATCCACATGCACTGCGCAGTCCTCAGTTCCCTCTCCCTCCAAAGCACCCTCCCTTGCCTCACCTGCAACCCCAAAGTCACAGCAGCTCTTCCTCTGTGACCTCGGCCTCTTCCCCACCGATGAAGCTGCTCCAGCATCCCGGGGGAAGAGGAAGCCCACCCACACGGAGCAGAGTGCCCCTCGCCCCCGGACACCCTCCCCCAGGCGCAGACGGACTGAGGCCCCCACCCGCAAGTCCCCCGGAGTGCTAAGAGCAAGACCCCGCCACCACCCTGCAGCTCAGGCACAAGGTCTCCGTCCTCCATCCCTCAGGCCCCCACTGCACAGGTGCCCCCACCACACCCTGCCCCAGGTTCCCCCACCCACAGATATACCATCCCCAAGATGCTCCGGCCTTCTCCCCCTGCCACTTGCTCTCCCAGCACCACACCCCCGCTGCGCTTGTCTGTGCCACTGATGTGGTGAGGGTGTCCCCCCCTCTGTCCAACCCACCTTGCCTGTTCCCCATTCTCCTCCCCTGGAGGTAGGCACTGCAGTGGAGTCCACTACCGCCCTGTCTGACTTGGGCACTGCAGTGGCGGACCTGTCCACCCCATCTGCAGGGTCCACTGCAGTTGTGCCGGCACCCACGACATCTGTGTCATGCCCCCCAGTTGTGCCGGCACACACCATGTCAGACACCTCCACTGCAGTTGTCAGTGGCTCTCCTGCACCCACCACCCCTTCCCTGACTCCCCCTGGTGAGCCCTGATCCTGTCCCTGCGGTGCCTGGCCTGCCCCCCGGTTGCCCCTCCTAGTGGATTGTCCCTGGTATTGTGCAGGCATGCGTAGGGTGACATCTGCCAGTGTCACCCTGTTTGAACTTTGACAATGGACTGGCCATTGGCCTTTGCTCTTTTTTCAGGACTTCGTTTGGCCTCAACACATATGCTGAATAAAGCAACTTTCTTTTCTCTAGTGCTCATGCTTCAGATGTACATGTTGTTGGTGCAGCTAACCATGCCCTTGCTGCAGTGATGGTGATATCTGGTCTCATGATTATGAAGTGTTACTGTGCAGGAACCCATGTGGTCCAGGGGAATGTGTCCTATCATGTGGTGTATCCATGTCATCAATAGCAGCATCTGAGGGTGTCATGTGTTCAGTATTTGGCAATGGGTTTCCTACTTACATTGTCAATTTCATATCTGTGGCTTCCACCCCTGCACATCTGTTGTGCCTGCCATCGTTGCATTTGTCTACTTCCCTGACCGTGTTGCCATCTCCAGTGGACATGCAGGTTTGGGCATCAATGGGGAGGGACTCATCCGTGTAGTCAGTGCAACATTGCTATACAAGTGTGTTGGATCTGTGCTGATGATTCCGTTGGCACATCCATGACCAGGCTGATGTGATGGGAGCCCTCATTTGGTGCTAATTGTTGATTGTGTGACCAAGTGCTCAGCTGACATGATGGGGCCCTACTGAGGCAACATATGGCACAGCTTTCCTCACACAGGAGTGGAGTCCCCTCATGGCAGTGTGTACACGTGTGACATTGCCTGCGCCCAAGGTGTGTGTTGTATGTGCATGTCTGTGTGTTCACTTCCATTCATCTGCGCATGCTGTGATCCCTAGTGTTGTACCTGTTTGTGATGCTTGCTGACTTGAGCTATGTTCCCCCAAAGTCTTCTCCCTGTGTTCTCTGTGATGTGGGTGCATGGCACATTACTGGTCATCAGGGTGTCACCCATAGGTGTGTTTGCTGTCAGGGCAGAGTTTGTGTGCTGACGCAGATGGGTCACAGTCAGGTTTCCCTTTGGCACTTGTTGTTTGCCCCTGTCATGTGATTTCCAGTTTGTGTTATCTTTCAGTGATTGTGACACGTTGTGTGTGTGACTGCTGGCACTCCTTAGGGTCCGGGCTGCAATGTTGGTTGTTGTCTATGTGTGTTCTTTGTGGGTGACCTTGGCTTCTTCATTGGTGTGTGACTGTGGCTGGGATCCCATTGGTCGGTGTGGTATTGCCGTCATGTCCATGTACAGAGTAGTGTGCAGTGTGTCAGACATTCAGGAGTCTTGTTGAGTGTCCATGTGTGATGTGTTTCTACACCTTGGTTCCCACCCACCACCCTGGAATAGTCATGGGTGCATGTGCAATGTCACCAGTGCATGTGTACTTCACTGCTGCACATTGTTGGAGGTCGAGGGGTGTGGTGTTGAGTGTGTGCAGATGAGAGTTGTTGCCCGGCTAGTCCCCTGCCTCCATGTTGGCCTTGGCTTACTGGCCATGCTGATTGATTTGTGCTTGTGTAGGTGTGATGGTAGTTAGTTGCTCAGGACACCTGACTGTGGTTCACAGTGTGAACGACATTTAGCTTTGTCATCACAGTGGTATTTTTCTTCAGCCCAGGGTCACCACATTGTGGGGGCCCTGGGGGTGGTGCTGTGGTGTGTCTGTGACTTGCTGTGTCAGTTGTTGTTCCTACGTGCCTGTGTGACATGTGTGTTTTGTGCTCCCTCTCACCTGTCAATGCCTGCTTGCCCACATAGGGGATTTGGATCCATGAGTTAGCTTAGTGTGGCAGTGTATGCACATCTGTATGATTGGTATTCAGCTCTCCTCATGTGTTGTGTTGTTGCCTGGGGACACTGGCACCCCCACCCCTCACCTGCTGTGTATGATGACAGTGTTGGTCTGCCTGTTTGTGTTTGTGCATCTGCACCACTGCATTGGCATATCTTGGGTGTGCCATTGGCTGTATGTTGTTTGGTGTGTTTCCCCTGCTGTCCCTGGGACTCCTAGGTCATCGGTCAGCACAGTGATCATGGTTTGTGTGTCCCATTGCTGCCATGGTATGGTATCTGTTCACCTCACATCTGCTGTCTCCACAGGGTATCTGCATTTGTGTGCCCATTGGTGCAAATATGTGGTTCTGCATTCTGATGGTCACTTCTGTCATTGTGTCATTGATGACTGTTGACGGTCTCAGCCCCCATGGGTGTTGTTTGTCTGCACATGGCCAAAGGAATGTTTCATTTGCACTGCAGTATTTGGCTCCCCCAATTTATGTTGCAATGGGACACATACACTACTTTGCCACAGATGAGTTTTTGGTTCTGTGACCAGGAATGATCCATGCAGTTTGGCAGTTGCAGCTCTTTCTTTGTTAACAATTACCTTTTGGTCACTGTGATGATGAGGGTGTAGACCCCATTGCCACAATGGTCAAAATGTGCTTCAGCTATGGACCCCACACTTACCTTTTGGTCACTGTGATGATGGGGGTTTAGACCCCATTGCCACAATGGTCAAAATGTGCTTCAGCTATGGACCCCACACTTACCTTTTGGTCACTGTGATGATGGGGGTTTAGACCCCATTGCCACAATGGTCAAAATGTGCTTCAGCTATGGACCCCACACTTGCCTTTTGGTCACTGTGATGATGGGGGTTTAGACCCCATTGCCACAATGGTCAAAATGTGCTTCAGCTATGGACCCCACACTTGCCTTTTGGTCACTGTGATGATGGGGGTTTAGGCCCCATTGCCACAATGGTCATGGGCTGCTTGCATTGTGGGTGCCACACACATATATGTGTGGCACATGTGCTAGGGGGTCACATTGTATGTTCAATGTCATGTTCGGTGTTGTAGGCATTTGACACAGCCTGCTCACACGCTTGTCATGGTGGTGGGGGGATGTCTTAATCTTGCATTCCCTAGGTTGTGGTGTGCTTGTTGTGTCATGCATTGTCCATCCTATGAGTGGGGGTGGTAGTAGTGGTAGGCATCCTGCCCCCCTGGCTAAGGGTGGTAGTAGTGGTAGGCATCCAGCCCCCCTGGCTAAGGGTGGTAGTAGTGGTAGGCTTCCTGCCCCCCTGGCTAAGGGTGGTAGTAGTGGTGGGCATCCTGCCCCCCCTGGGTGAGGGTGGTAGTAGTGGTAGGCATCCTGCCCCCCTGGCTAAGGGTGGTAGTAGTGGTAGGCATCCAGCCCCCCTGGCTAAGGGTGGTAGTAGTGGTAGGCATCCAGCCCCCCTGGCTAAGGGTGGTAGTAGTGGTAGGCATCCAGCCCCCCTGGCTAAGGGTGGTAGTAGTGGTAGGCATCCAGCCCCCCTGGCTAAGGGTGGTAGTAGTGGTGGGCATCCTGCCCCCCTGGCTAAGGGTGGTAGTAGTGGTAGGCATCCAGCCCCCCTGGCTAAGGGTGGTAGTAGTGGTGGGCATCCTGCCCCCCCTGGGTGAGGGTGGTAGTAGTGGTGGGCATCCTGCCCCCTGGCTAAGGGTGGTAGTAGTGGTGGGCATCCTGCCCCCTGGGTGAGGGTGGTAGTAGTGGTGGGCATCCTGCCCCCCTGGGTGAGGGTGGTAGTAGTGGTGGGCATCCTGCCCCCTGGCTAAGGGTGGTAGTAGTGGTGGGCATCCTGCCCCCCTGGGTGAGGGTGGTAGTAGTGGTGGGCATCCTGCCCCCTGGCTAAGGGTGGTAGTAGTGGTAGGCATCCAGCCCCCTGGCTAAGGGTGGTAGTAGTGGTGGGCATCCTGCCCCCTGGCTAAGGGTGGTAGTAGTGGTGGGCATCCTGCCCCCCTGGGTGAGGGTGGTAGTAGTGGTGGGCATCCTGCCCCCTGGCTAAGGGTGGTAGTAGTGGTGGGCATCCTGCCCCCCTGGGTGAGGGTGGTAGTAGTGGTGGGCATCCTGCCCCCCTGGGTGAGGGTGGTAGTAGTGGTGGGCATCCTGCCCCCTGGCTAAGGGTGGTAGTAGTGGTGGGCATCCTGCCCCCCTGGGTGAGGGTGGTAGTAGTGGTGGGCATCCTGCCCCCCTGGGTGAGGGTGGTAGTAGTGGTAGGCATCCTGCCCCCTGGCTAAGGGTGGTAGTAGTGGTAGGCATCCTGCCCCCTGGCTAAGGGTGGTAGTAGTGGTGGGCATCCTGCCCCCCTGGGTGAGGTGGTAGTAGTGGTGGGCATCCTGCCCCCTGGCTAAGGGTGGTAGTAGTGGTAGGCATCCAGCCCCCCTGGCTAAGGGTGGTAGTAGTGGTGGGCATCCTGCCCCCCTGGCTAAGGGTGGTAGTAGTGGTGGGCATCCTGCCCCCCTGGGTGAGGGTGGTAGTAGTGGTGGGCATCCAGCCCCCTGGCTAAGGGTGGTAGTAGTGGTGGGCATCCTGCCCCCCTGGCTAAGGGTGGTAGTAGTGGTAGGCATCCAGCCCCCTGGCTAAGGGTGGTAGTAGTGGTGGGCATCCTGCCCCCCTGGGTGAGGGTGGTAGTAGTGGTGGGCATCCTGCCCCCCTGGCTAAGGGTGGTAGTAGTGGTGGGCATCCTGCCCCCCTGGGTGAGGGTGGTAGTAGTGGTGGGCATCCTGCCCCCCTGGGTGAGGGTGGTAGTAGTGGTGGGCATCCTGCCCCCTGGCTAAGGGTGGTAGTAGTGGTGGGCATCCTGCCCCCTGGGTGAGGGTGGTAGTAGTGGTGGGCATCCTGCCCCCTGGCTAAGGGTGGTAGTAGTGGTAGGCATCCAGCCCCCTGGCTAAGGGTGGTAGTAGTGGTGGGCATCCTGCCCCCCTGGCTAAGGGTGGTAGTAGTGGTGGGCATCCTGCCCCCCTGGGTGAGGGTGGTAGTAGTGGTGGGCATCCTGCCCCCTGGCTAAGGGTGGTAGTAGTGGTGGGCATCCTGCCCCCCTGGGTGAGGGTGGTAGTAGTGGTGGGCATCCTGCCCCCCTGGGTGAGGGTGGTAGTAGTGGTGGGCATCCTGCCCCCTGGCTAAGGGTGGTAGTAGTGGTGGGCATCCTGCCCCCCCTGGGTGAGGGTGGTAGTAGTGGTGGGCATCCTGCCCCCCTGGGTGAGGGTGGTAGTAGTGGTGGGCATCCTGCCCCCCTGGCTAAGGGTGGTAGTAGTGGTGGGCATCCTGCCCCCCTGGGGTGAGGGTGGTAGTAGTGGTGGGCATCCTGCCCCCCCTGGGTGAGGGTGGTAGTAGTGGTGGGCATCCTGCCCCCCTGGGTGAGGGTGGTAGTAGTGGTAGGCATCCTGCCCCCCTGGCTAAGGGTGGTAGTAGTGGTGGGCATCCAGCCCCCTGGCTAAGGGTGGTAGTAGTGGTGGGCATCCTGCCCCCCTGGGTGAGGGTGGTAGTAGTGGTGGGCATCCTGCCCCCTGGCTAAGGGTGGTAGTAGTGGTAGGCATCCAGCCCCCTGGCTAAGGGTGGTAGTAGTGGTGGGCATCCTGCCCCCTGGCTAAGGGTGGTAGTAGTGGTGGGCATCCTGCCCCCCTGGGTGAGGGTGGTAGTAGTGGTGGGCATCCTGCCCCCCTGGCTAAGGGTGGTAGTAGTGGTGGGCATCCTGCCCCCCTGGGTGAGGGTGGTAGTAGTGGTGGGCATCCTGCCCCCCTGGGTGAGGGTGGTAGTAGTGGTGGGCATCCTGCCCCCTGGCTAAGGGTGGTAGTAGTGGTGGGCATCCTGCCCCCTGGGTGAGGGTGGTAGTAGTGGTGGGCATCCTGCCCCCCTGGGTGAGGGTGGTAGTAGTGGTAGGCATCCTGCCCCCTGGCTAAGGGTGGTAGTAGTGGTAGGCATCCAGCCCCCTGGCTAAGGGTGGTAGTAGTGGTAGGCATCCAGCCCCCCTGGCTAAGGGTGGTAGTAGTGGTAGGCATCCAGCCCCCCTGGCTAAGGGTGGTAGTAGTGGTGGGCATCCTGCCCCCTGGCTAAGGGTGGTAGTAGTGGTGGGCATCCAGCCCCCTGGCTAAGGGTGGTAGTGGTGGTGGGCATTTGGCACCCCCTGGCTAAGGGTGGTTGTGGTGGTTGGCATCCAGCCCCCCTGGGTTGGGGTGGTGGCGCGCATTCAGGCCCCTGTGTGCATATGTGGCATTGGTGATGGGCATCCCGCCCCTATGGTGCTGCTGTTGCAAGTATATTCAGATTCCCCGTGTATGTGTGTGATGTGTCGTGTACGTGTTGTATGTGTTTTGTGGTTGGTGTCTGACTTACCTTCTGCGCCGTACGCGTCCGTGCCTGTTCCGGTAGTAGATGTAGAATATTGGTATGATCGGGACGAAGGGATTCATGGTTGGTTCGTGTCGTTCGTCCTTCTCGTTGCTTCGCGTCGTCCTCGTCGCTTGGCTTCGTCCTCGTCGCTTCGCTTCGTCCTCGTCGCTTCGCGTCGTCCTCGTCTGTGCTGTGTTCGTCTCGTAGCCGTGGATCGTGTTGTGGCGCGATTCGGAGCTTATGTGCGCCTCTCCCGGATGCTTTGACGTGCCGTGCGTAGCGACGGGTTCGGCGCGTACGGAAGCGCATCGTACTTGTCCGGCCGGACGGGGCTGCATTTTCCCTTCCGTGCGACTCGATTCGGCGTTTCCGGATTCGCCTCGGTCGGAGAACAGGACCTGGTTTGGGTGAGTACGGCTCGGCCGGAATTTTTGCTGTTGTGCGCATCGTACTTGCTCGTTCGGTGTGCTGTACGGATCGGTCGGGAAACTGGCTTTCGCATGGCTTTTTCCCGACCGAATAGTATTGGGTGCGCCTCCGACCGAGATCGGAATCGGCCCCTAAGTGTGCATACTGAATGCATGTATATGTAAGGGTAGAATGAACAGAGTTATAGGTGCCAAACAGTAAGGGTGCTGTGAATGTACACTAAGTTATTGTGCCTGCAATGATACATTAGAGGCATTTTACCTTATCGCCCCCTGGCACTAGAAGCGCTTTCGTTCAGAACCTTGATGGTCTCTTGGAACCCATCCTCGCCAGCAACGAGTTTGCTATTCTCGGCGACTTTAATGTCTATCTAGAAGACAATGAGGACAAGGAGACTATCACCCTACTAGAGACGTTGGGAGCTTTGGGCCTATCCCAGACGGTTCAATCACCCACTCATGAGGCAGGACACACGCTTGATGGGATTTTCACTTCCATGCAAGGACTTTTACAAAAAGAAAATCTCCCACTGACATGGACAGATCATTTTTTAATTAAGTTTGACTTAGTAGTTCCTAAAGCTTATCTGGGAAGGATAACAAAAGCTCCTTCTTTTAACTATATAGCTTGGAACAAAGTAGATAAATTGCCAAGAGTAGTTGTCTTTTTTTAATACAAAGTAGATAAAGCCATGGTTCAGGCTTATCTAGACGAGACACGTCCACAGCTAAATCTTGATTCAGAATCAGCTGCCACCAAATATACTGACTGGCTCAGTGAAGCAATTAAGGTCTCAGTACCCACAGGGAAAACTTCAGGGAATCGGAATTCTCCATCGGCCCCTTGGTTTACCGACGCCCTGCGCAAGGAAAAACAAAAGTGCCGTAGAATGGAGAGACGCTGGAGAGCGAACTACGACACAACAGAAAAAGAGATGTATAAAACTGTCGTAACCCATTATAAAAATTTACTGAGGGCTGAAAATAAAGATTTTTTTACTAAACAAATCGAGAAAGCTAAAAACACCTCTAAAGAACTGTTCAGGGCAGTAAATAAATTAGGCGTCATTACCTAAGATTGAAGGAATCAAATGCGACCAGAATTTTTGCGATTCGATTGCAGCAGCCTTCAAATCCAAAGTTATGGATATCTATGACACTTTTGTAGCCACGTCTGATCACAGCCCCACTAAATCTCCCATCTGTTTCGAATCTAAGAGAAACCATTTTTGTTATTTCTCCCCTACCTCACCAGAGGTGGTAGAAAAGCACATAAAAGAAGCCAAATCCGGGTCACCAGCAGACCACCGTCCGCCTGCAGCTCTTAAAGAGATAGTGGAGGTGGTGAGCTCTGAACTTACAGAGATCTTCAATACCATGTTTAGCTCAGGCAACTTTCCAGCTATATGGAAAGATTGCTCCATTCTCCCTCTGTTAAAAAACCTAATCTGGATGTGTCCAATCCAACGAATTATTGTCCTATAGCCCGTCTGCCTCTTCCGGCAAAAATAGTTGAAAAAATTATGAATAAACAACTATTCCAATTCATTCAGGATAATGATCTGCTCGATCATTCCCAGTTCGGCTTCCGACAGGATCACAGTACCGAAACGGCACTGATCAACGCCACTGAGGAAATCAGGGCTGTGATGGACAGAGGGGGTACAGCCGCCCCTGGTTCTCCTCGATCCGTCAGCCGCTTTCGATACTGTTGACCATAATCTTTTACAACAGCGGCTGGAATCGATGGGGGTCAAGGGAATGGCATTGACCCTACTGTCCTCCTTTCTGAAGGATAGGAAATTAACAGTTACAATGGACAGGTACCAATCAGAGCCATATGTTTTACCATGCAGAGTCCCTCAAGGGTCTTCTTTGAGTCCAACTCTTTTTAATGTCTCGGAACTCGCCCCTTTGATCCGAGATTTTGGCTTTAGCCTGACGTCATATGCTGACGACACCCAGGTAGTCGTGGCAGCATATAGGCAACAAGCATAACCCACCCTACAGTTTCAGAACTGTATGAGAGAAATAAATAGATGGATGAGAACTCATTGTCTTAAGCTCAACTCTGAAAAAACTGAGGTGATAATCTTCGGTAACTTGCAACCTAGATGGGACAATCTTTGGTGGCCAGCAGAGATGGGTGAAGCACCTAAACCAGTGCAAAAGGCGGAAAATTTAGGAGTGTGGATTGACAACAAATTAGCACTATCACACCAGACAAATGCTATTGTCTCTGCCTCACATTTTCTGATAAAGAAACTCAAGAAGATCCTGCCATACAGCCCTATGGACTCTAGAAAGATGGTGGTAACAGCACTAGTCCAGTCAAAACTGGATTATTGCAATGGACTCTACCTAGGTATGCAGAAGCAATATCAAAAAAAGCTCCAGACGGTTCAAAATACAGCTGCCCGGCTGTTGGGAAATACTCCTAAGTATGACTCAATGTCCAAGGAGATTCGTAGACTCCACTGGCTCCCGGTGGCACAGCAAATCAAATTTAAATCTCTTTGTTTAGCATACAAGGCTCTGAACAACACAGGACCTCTTTCTCTCAGAAACCTCTTTACCTGGAACCAACCGTCCAGACAACTGCGCTCTACAGGCGTGAGGCTGATGAAAGTGCCAAGAATACGATCCACAGGTTGGGGTGGCCGAAGTTTATCGTACGGCACAGCAAAACTTTGGAACACGCTACCTGTTGAGCTTAGAGGGCTATCTCCCCCACCATTTTCAGGAAGAAATTAAAAACATGGCTATTTCAGAATTAATCACCAGACTGGGTGTACTGCATTCATAGCGCCGAGACACCCTCGGGTATTTGCGCACTCAACAAGTTTCATTAACATATGGGTGACCCTGGGTTCCCTTTTGGGAAGCCCACTCTTGCCTGGTGAAGAAAAGAGGAGTGAAGGAATCCCCAGGGAGATTTTCTGTATTGCTGCTTTCCTATGAGCTGGGAGGGACACCCACTGAAGGGAAAAGTAAGAGACTCTCTTTAGACTATAGAAGACTGCTCTTTGATTCAGTGATAGATCACAAGGAAGGGGCCTGTACATATCTCAGGAAGGGAGATAGGGTTGGTAATGGAATCATAAAGCATAGGGCTGGGGATTTGGGATTAACATTTTGATGCACATATTGTTATAGCTGACATCCAGATGTGAACTCTGGTCGCTCCCACGGACTGTGTTGTGGGACAATCAGTTTCAAAGTCTTGCCTACTGTGACAGACATCTTACAGGAGTAAAAGAAGAAATAAAGAAGTGTCCGTTTTAAAAGAAGCAGAACTCCAACATCAAATTTCAAAGACTCAGACCCAAAATCACATTTGGTATCTGGAAAAGGACTATAAAAAGGGAAAATTGAGTCCCAAATATTTGTCATCTGCCATGCAGCCAAATGGGGTATGTGAGAAGGGGAGGCTCTGCAAGACCTCTGCTTGTGACCAGAACTGAGGGCCAAGGCCTGCTAGTCTTCCTGCTGGGCGAGGGGACATCACCCAGGACACCAAGATCCCCTGTCCTGTGCTTGGAGCACCATCATCTGCCTCCTTGCCCAGACCGGTGTGCCCTGTGAGGGAGAGGAGAGCCTTGGAAGGAGTGAGGTCCAGTGAGTTACCCTGCACGAGGATTCCCTGAGCGATGTGTGAGTCTGTGCGCCAATCGGGCCATTGCCCATGTGCAGTATCAGCTCTATCTTCCCCGAAAGCCAGGAGAGGGCTGCATTATTCTGTGCCGTGTCTGAAGTGCTGTACAGGAAGTACCAGTTGCAGTGACGCCATATGCCAGAGAGGGTCGCCAGAGAATTGATTTTCAACCAGACTTCTGACTGCTGAAATCGACTACCCAGTATTCTAGGAGGGGCTGTTGTAGTGAGGGCGATTGCATCAGGATAGTCTGTGCCTGGATTGTGATTAGTGTGGCAACCATGTATGCCAGGATGGACGTCCGGTCTCACTTTGGTCTAAGCTTCGGGCCGCTGCCCAGACCGGAGGAAGACTACTGTGACCAACAGGTTGAGCCCACACTCTGGGATCTGCACCTGACAAAGTCCCTGAGGTTCACCAAGGCGCCGCCAAGGGTGGCGTACCCTTGTTGGAGCTCTGGGCAGGAGCCGGAGGATCACACCAGCAACCCCTCATGCTAGGGGAAGAGCAACTTACCTTTTTATTCACCAAGCAGGAGCTGCTCTGATCCCTGGAATGGACTGGCAGTGCCTCTCGACAGAGAGAGACTGCACCGCTGAGTGCTGCTTTGAAGCAGCATAAATTTGGCTCCACCTCGTTAATATTGATTAGGCCACCTATACATATATTAAGGGCCTTATGTATTCATGTGGTATAATGTGACTAATGGATTGAAGTGCACTTAAAGTCATATAGAAAGTGCCTTTGCCATGTAATCTTGACATTTATATACGTGTGTACATGAATGCTTTTCTTACAGTAACAACAGATTGCATTTCTTATGTATATTTACACGTGTGCGTTTTAATAACACTGATTAATCTTCATGTATTCACATATTTACTTAAAGGTATCCTGTATTTACCCCATAATGGAAAATGTATCTATTTGAATTGTATTTTAATGCCGGCACCTCCCAAAAACTCCAAAAGAAATTGCAGCACATTCAGAACACTTCCACCAGACTTATCTGAGACATTCCCCGCCATAGCCACATCTATGGTCACCTGAGAGACCTCCACTGGCTCCCGATCAACAAAAGAATAACCTTCAAGCTCCTCACGCATGCCTAGAAAGCCCTCCACAACACCAGACCTGAATACCTCAACCACCGCCTCTCCTTCTACATACCCAACAGACATCTCTGCTCCGCCCAACTGGCCCCTGGCCACTATCCCTTGGTTCTGCAAGATCTCGGCTGGAGGAAGATCCTTCTCCTACCTCGCTGCGAAGACCTAGAACTCCCTGCCTCTGCATCTCAGGCAATCACCGTGACTGTCTCAATTCAGGAAGGACCTCAAGGCCTGGCTCTTCGACGGAACTGCAGAAACCCCCCAGCACTTTGAGACCCTCAAGGGTGATTAATCACGCTATACAAGAACCCTGATTGATTGATTCATTGATTGACTGTCTATGTATCTGTTTTTACGCAGATACTGACAGGTATGAAGTCTTGACTTTGCTAACTTGACCAAACAAGCATTTGGGTTCCGCAATGTTAAACCTTCAACGTGAATGTTTTCCTTTGTGTTCAGTGTTTTTCTTCCCTCTGCAGGTGCCTGGTACAATGATCTAATGAATGGAGAAAGGCTCATAGTGTGAAAAAGATAGAAAAGCATGAAGGGAGTTGAGGATGACCAAAATTATCGAGCAGAAGGGAGGACTACTGTCCATGCGGAATGAGACGATGAAATCCAAGGTCGCTTCAAATTTGTGGATCAAAGAAGAAGAGTTACAAGTGTGTCTGACAAGAGAGCGCTGTTTGAAGGTGGTCACTAATTGGACCTTTGATACTGATTTAGAGGGGTCTCTTGTGGGTATAACTAGGCAATGCTCTTTGGCTTTGTTTGGAGATTCCTTTCAGACTGGGAGAGGTACAGACCTCTATGCGCTACTCTCATTGTGTGGCTTTATGCTATACAATACTTCTGTTTTAGCTAACTTCTACAGAAGTTCTCCTATGCTGACATCTTTCTATTCTTATGGATCTAATTGGGATTTCATGTAGCATTTTTAGTATAGGTTAGCTGAGGAATTTGAATTTCTCATGCATTATAGGCAGGAGGATCGAAACTCTCAATCACATAACCAAATTGTTTTCCTTACACTCTGTACTATCGCTACTGAAATCCTCATTTGTTACTTGTTATTGAGTTAAATTTTGTGCACTGATTTGGTTTCCTTTGGTGATTTTGTATTGCTATGCAATGTTCTCTGACAGGTACAGATAGACTAGTTTTTCAACAAACGGGATTCAGCATTGCTAACATTGGGATTGTGGTTTCTGTTCCGC
>CAWUFW010028690.1:0-20866 GCA_963921515.1 Calotriton arnoldi | reverse complement strand
AATTAATTAAGTTTATTGTCCAGCACCTACCCCAATTTAATACTAACTGGAGTGGGAATAGTAAATTAATTAAGTTTAGTGTCCAACACTTACCCTGAATTTATAGTAACTGGCGTGGGAATAGTAAATTAATTAAGTTTAGTGTCCAACACCTACCCCAAATTAATACTAACTGGAGTGGGAATAGTAAATTATTTAAGTTTAGTGTCCAGCACCTACCCCTAATTAATACTACCTGGAGTGGGAATAGTAAATTAATTAAATTATATGTCCTGCACCTACCTCTAATTAATAGTTACTGGAGTGGGAATAGTAAATTAATTAAGTTTGTTGTCTAGCACCTACCCCAATTTAATACTAACTGGAGTGGGAATAGTACATTAATTAAGTTTAGTGTCCAGCACCTACCCCCAAATAAAACTAACTGGAGTGGGAATGGTAAATCAATTAAGTTTAGTGTCCAACACTTACCCTGAATTAATACTAACTGTAGTGGGAATAGTAAATTAATTAAGTTTAGTGTCCAACACCTACCACAAATTAATATTAACTGGAGTGGGAATAGTAAATTATTTAAGTTTAGTGTCCATCACCTACCCCTAATTAATACTAACTGGAGTGGGAATAGTAAATTACAAAAATGTAGTGTCCAGCACCTACCCCTAATTAATACTAACTGGAGTGGGAATAGTAATATTAATTAAATTTAGTGTCCAGCACCTACCCTGTATTTATGCTAACTGGAGTGGGAATAGTAATTTAGCTAAATGTGTTTTTAATTATAGTTTAAAAAACTTTTTACAGTTTAAAGTAGTATCAAATTAGAATTATAAGACAGTTGTGAAGGAAAAAACATAACATTGTATATATATTTAATTAAAACATATTATTTTACACAATATACTTAATAAAAATAAACCTAATATGTAACATTGAATATAACATTAATAAAATGGTAGACAATAAATTAGACGTTTTAATTTTTTTATTGATGTTTATTTATTGTAAAATATTATGAAATCAAAAAGAAATATATCTTATTAAAAATATGTAAAATAAACCAATACATAAAGATAGGAAATTATATTTATTTTACAAAAACAACATTGGGGGTCATTAGGATGGCGGGCGGACTTTAGTCCGCCCGCCATCCCAGTGGTAACAGGACCAGTCCCGCTCCCCTGATTAGGATGCGACCGCCACCCTGGCGGTCGCATTCCGCAGTCTAACATTGCGGGGGGTGCTGCTTACAGCAGCACCCGCCGCAATGTCAAATTAACATGGTGTGCATTTCCATGCACAATGTGGCAGGCACTGCGCGGTGCCTACCACCTTGTGCATGGAAATGGAGGGGGGTACCCCCCCCAAGTGCACCCCCCACCCCCCCGGGGGCCCGTAACGGGCCCCCAAATCTATTCCCCGCCAGCCTCGCCATGGAAAGGCCTTTAACCGCACGCATCCTAATATGGATGGCGGTGCCTGCTAGGCACCGCCACCATATTAGGGGCCAAGTCCGCCTAGCCGGCAATCGGAACGATTGCCGACCGGCGGGAAAGCGGCAGACGCACTTTGCGTCCGCCGCGATACCCCCCGCCATTGTAATATGGTGGGGGTATTACTCGTTACGATGGCGTAACGGTCGCCACCACCGGCTCTGCGGTGGCGAACGGTACGACATCGTAATGACCCCCATAGTTTGTACATATGTAAATTTTTACATGTAATAATTAATGAAAAATTAGTTAATACATTAGTATATTGCTTTAAACACTTGTGTACATTTTGTAATATCAGATAATGTAGTTTCACATTTCTTTAGATACATTTGAAAAATAAATATATATTTTTAACAGTTGTTAATTTTAGTTTGGTATAATTAACATTTTTTATTTAGTTACATATATTTGTAACAACTTAATAATATGACAGTTTTAACATTTTTTAAATATAAAGTTAGTTACATTTTTAAAAAAAACATAATAAATTTTAATTATTAATATATAATATATAAAATATTAATAATTATTACATAGTTTAATTTTTATACATTTTATTTCTAAAGTAGACATTTTTTAAAGATAAAAAAAATATTACAATGTTTTAATAACTGTTGTATGTAACATGTAAATACATGGAATTATAATATTAAATATTATGTGTTTCATAATATTTATTATTATAATTTTACAATGCCCAAAAAAAATTATAATACAATTAAACAAATAAGATACAAATTGTAGTATTTTAATTACACATGATAGTAATTTTTATATCACGTAATAAATTTTTTAAAATTAAATTGCATTTATTTTATATGTTTAAAGCTGCCATATTTGTTTGGGGCTTGTATTTTGTAACCGCTCGCGGTTGTTTTGGGTTATTTCGAAGGGGAGAAGGTTGTGGTTGGGAGCTGCTTCACGTCGAGCAAGGGAAGATTACTTTTCTTTATTAAAACTACATTTTTAATTAAATTTGAAGGTAGTTAAGTTGTAGTTAGTGTGTGTACAGTTAGGTTTTAGAAGTTATGGCGTTTTTTATGCCTACGTTAGGTTTTGACGATTTATGTATCGTTAGTTTTTGAGGCCTAGTTTAGAAAATTTAAAGTATGGTAGGATATGTCTTATTATCGTGTGTATAATGTTTGTAATACTGTTATATTGTATATTATGTGTATATTTGTGTGGGTGGGAATGTTTGTGTGTCTTTTTACAGGTTTTATTCAAAAGAAGTTGCGGTTTTCCGAAGATTGCGTTTTTTAATTAAGGAAGTTACATTAGTTTTACTAACTAATAATTATTTTACACTTCCTTAATTTTTCGAGTTTTCATGGAGCGTTTCTTTTTTTAAAAACTTTTTCGGGTTTTTTATGGTTTCTGGATTGTGGATTTACGGACCGAGGATTACTTTTTGGAACAGTTGGATTTTTTCATTTTTTTTGGGGAAACTTTTTAATCTATTTGGATTATGAGCTACCTGGATTGTTTTACAAGATGTGGGATTTTCTGTCTACAGCTACGGAAACGGTAAGTTATTTTAATTATTTATTGTGGGAGGGAAATATTATGAAATTTACTATTGTTGTTTATTTTTCAAATATCTAATTAATGTGTCTATATATATTTATTTATTAATAAAAATATATTAGACAAATTCATTCGTTTTGTGAAAAAATAAAATTGTTTTGTATGCATTTTAATATTTTAAACAGAAAAGTATTATACATTTTACACTGCTTTGAGAGTTTAGAGTAGGCTTTTGGCAATTATTGCTAAGTATTCTAGGCCTCTTGTTGTAGGGTATAGTTTGACTTGTTGTTGTAGGTATTCAAACATTTGCTTAGTTTGTTTGGATAGTTTAGGCCTGATTTGTGTAACAGATTGCTCCATTCTTAGCTATTGGTAGCTCTGTTCTTTTTGGAGGGAGAGTAGGAGTTTGTGTAGAGTAGGTGTACCTCGTCCTGTTGATGCTTGGAAGGCATTATGCCAACCTTCAACAGCATTGTTGGTTTTTGCCTCTTGGTTTAGTGTGCTAAGGTAGACATTCCACCATGGAATTTGGTATTTTGGTTGTCTCCTATGGCCTGATCTATGGAGTCTTCAAAATAGTCTAGGAGGGGACTAAATTTTTGTTCGTGTTGCTGGTAGTAAGGACTTTCTAGTAAAAGGTTGTAATGTTCGGCCACGTCAGTTACTGGGACGTAGGCCAGTGCAATACGTTTTTTTATTTGGTATGCAAATGAACTGTTTGTCGCATACTCTACACCTAGGGGCTGATTACGATGGCGGGCGGACTTGGTCCGCCCGCCACCATAGCGGTTATTGGGACCGCCCGCCAGACATGCGGCGGTCCCACCACTGAAATTAGGATGCGACCGCCATATTGGCGGGCGCATCCTGGACCTTGAACATTGTGGGCGCGTGCTGCGCTGCAGCAGCGTCCGCGAATGTTAACGCTGCTTGCGACCGGCGATTTCGCTGCACCACGGGCAGGCACCACGCGGTGCCTGCCAGCATGGTGCATGGAAGTGCAGGGGGTACCATGCGGTACCCCAGTCACAGTGACACCTCTCATCACGGGGGTGCCCATGGGTCCCCAAACCCAATACACGCACAGTTTTCGCATGGCAGCATCGGTGCCGCCATGGAGAGTCCGCTTATTCTCCCACATCCTAATATCGCGGACGGTGCCTGCTAGGGACCGCCACCATATTAGTGACAATGCTCGGCCCGCCAGTCAATCGGTGCGATTGCCACCGGCGGAAAAGCTGTGGACGGACTTTGCGTCCGCCGCGATACCCACCGCCATCCTAATATGGCGGTGGGTAATTCTATGTTTGATGGGGGAACGATCGCCACCGCCGGCCCGGAGGTGGCAATCGTTCCGCCATCGTAATGAGCCCCTTAGTGTTGATTTCTGAAGTTGTCTCCATAGACACTGATTGAAATGATAGTAACATCTCTGAATTGATGTGTGTGGGTAGGATTTTAGAATTGCAGTTTTCATTGCCTGCTCAAAATCTATTATTATTTTCTGTGTAAAATAATTATTTGTTTCTGGTTTAATTTTAGTTAGTATTTCCATATATGTGGAGTTTTGTTTATTGGGTAGCAAGGCGTAGATAAAGGGGATGTTGGTGTTCTGATATAGGGCATGGACAGTGTATAATTGGTAGAATGGTTTGGGACAGATTTTAAAAGTCCCGTCCATCATCCATGTTTCTGATTGTTGAAGCTTTATTAAATTGTTTGCAGTAGCAAACATAATTATTCTTTTCTCTTTGCATTTGTTGTCATAGAGAACAAAGGGTTCTTCATTATGAGTTATAGATAGTTCTGGGGGAATTACCACCTCTTTAAAAGTTTTTGGAGTAGGTGTGATAGTTGTAGTGGCTTTTTTGGTGCGAGCTATAGTTCTTTTTAATGAAGAAATAGAGGGCATTTGCCCAGTAGCATGTTTATGTACTCTAGGCAGTATTTCTTTCAGTATTTGACTGGTAGGTTTCTGTGAGCTAGTGCTAGCTTCTCTAATGTCATCAAGGGCATTCCTAACGTCTATTTCAGTAACATTTGGAGGGTGGTTATGCTCCCTTGTATACAAAACAGTTGTTTCTCTAGTTGTTGCCCGACCATAACATTTATTTGAATAGTACTTGCTACATTTCCAATTGACTTTTAGTCCACTTTGCTTTTCCTGGGTATAGACATACCCCATGTAACATAGCAAAAATTTTCCTTTTTGGGATGTTATAAATTGGGCGCCTTCTGTCATTGTGATGTGGTAAATTCTACATCAAATGTATATGAAAATTATTAAAATGAATATCATACATGTTTATGTCTTAATAAATACACATTCGTTATAAATATACTTACAATGTTGGTTTTGAGATGCTTTTAAATGGAGATGTTCTTTCTTTGTTTGTTGAATCCTGTTAAGTTGTGGATTTTTCTGTAGGAAGAGTAAAACATATTTTTACTTATTTTGTTAAATTTGTACATGGGGTGGGGTGGGTGTTTGGGATGGAGTTGGGGTTTGATTTGGTGTTTTACATGTTTTTAAAAGGCGTTTTGCTGAATACTTACTTTATTAGTATAATGGTTTTAGGAGGTGATCTGTTATTTTTTTGATGATTTGAGAATTATCTGTAGAGGAGACATAAATAGAAAAAAGATATATATTAATTATTTGAGTATGATAAATAGTTTATGAAGATTAGCATTACTGTTATTTTATAGATGGTAATTTACTTACTTTTTGAAGAATGCAATAGTTTTTTCTTTGAAGTCCTTGCTTCTGGTAGAAATCCGGCAGAGTTTCGGCTTCCTTATTGTTTTTGGTTTAAGGTGTAGAATAAGAATAAGTTTTCCTTCTTTATATAGTGTTTGTTTAATTGTTTGGTTAACCTCATTGGTTCATTTTAATATTGTGTGTTTTTATTGGTTGATATTTATTGTTTTAATTGTTTTGGTAGTTGATTTCCATACATGGAAAACGCTAATTAAGAGTCAGTTTTTTTTTTTTCACTTGTTGAATTATTTAAATGTGTATTATATTATATGTGATGTTAAAAAATGTGTACATAATGTAAGTATAAATTTTAAATGGTTATTAATAGTGTATTTATCATTTAATGTTTTAAGATATGTTTTACTATTTTCTAAAATTATGTATTTGCTTGTATTTTATATGCAGTGTATATTTATTTATTTAACTATATTTATGGTGTTTAATTTTGTGTGTTTTATCTATTTTTGAGTTGTCGATATTTTTACAAAAACGATAATATTGCTGTCTATATTATTGTGATCGATATTTTGGACATGTATATTTTTAAAGGATGTTCGATATTTTAGATAACGATAATTATGTATTCGATATTACTGTAATCGATAATTTTGGATGACGATATTTTGGGGTCAATAATAGTGTATTTTTTAAATTAAGTATAGGGTATCGATATTAGTGGCGTCGATATTTTTGTGTCGATAAAAATGTAGGTCGATATTGTGTCTGTCGATATTTTGTCAGTGAATCGAGGTACCCAGTGCATTGGTACACAAGGGGTCTCCTATGGGCTGCAGCATGTATTATGCCACCCATAGGAGCCCATGCAAACTGTGTCTGCAGAGCTGCCATTACAATCTGCGTGAAATGGTGCTTGCACCTTTTACTTTGGATATACGGTTTCCCTTATATCTCGGTCACTGCACTTTTAACCTATAAGTCACCTCTAAGGTAGGCCCTTAAGTCCAAGGGCAGTGTGCATGTTTCTAAGTGTGTGGGTACCCCTGCATGAGCAGAGGTGCCCCTACAAACCCCGGACTCCATTCTCTGGGCTTTGTAAGTGGGGGACAGTATGGTATGTAGTGCACACTGGCAGGTCAAGATGTCCAACCACATAATGGCTACCCGAACCTGGTCATGTTTGGTAGCAAACGTGTTGGAATCATGCAACTACACCAATTCCAGTGTTAGTTGCATTAAATCATGTACTGGGGGGCTCCTTAGAGGACCACCCAATACCTACATGTGTAGCCTTACAGGGTCTGCTTGTCAGCCCGCGCTGCTGCAGACCCTAGATAGTGTTTTGCACCCCTGCTGATGAGCTTAACTCAGGCAGGGGAAGCTGAACAAAGGATTTTCTGTGAAGGAGAGGTGTGACCACCTCTCCTTCAGAATTAGGTAGGGTGGGGGCGCTTCCAAGCACCACCAGACTGCATTGAATGGTACATTTGGTGCCCTCCATGCATAAACCAGTTTTGCCCAGTTCAGGAGCCGTTGGCTCCTGCTCTGGTGAGAAACCGCACAAAGGACAGGGGAGTGTCCACCCACCTGTCCACCTCCTCCCTAGAGAGGTGCTCAGAGCTCCTCCAGGTGGCCACTTGATTCTGCCATGTTGAATCGTGACCCCTGGGAGCATCTGACTGGCTAGGACAGCTGACTAGTGTCCCTGACCCCCTCTGATAGGTTGGTCACCAGAAAAGAGGTTCTTCCCCTTTTAAAGGTTACTTAAGGGCTCCCCTGAGGATGAGTCCTTAGATTCATCCTGACAACAACTTCAAGATCTGACTGCCTGTCACCTGAAGACTGTCCAAAGACCTTCTGTTGGTGGACACAGGAACTCTGCTGTTCTTCAAGCCAGGACCCATGGCAAGACTGCTTTTGGAGGGAAGATTCCTGCTGCATCTTCGTCCCTGTGTTTCTTCAAGTTCTGCAACTCCATGGCCATGCATCCTGCGAGTCACCAAGGACTCAGCCTGCATCCCAGCCAGAAGGAATCTCTCTTGGAGTGAAGGTGTCACTTCCCTGCATCCGCAGGCACCTCTACGTCGACGACCGGTTTGCTGATCCTGTTGTCCCAAGGACATCGAACGGTTCCGCAACACAAGTGGTAGTTTGTTGGTTCTCCAGAGGCCCGACCAGTCTTCCCTGCAACTTGGGTGACTGTAATCCCTCTCCAGCCGACGTGAGCTGTGCACCGCATCTGTTTTCTGTTACCAAGGCTTGTGGGCTCTCCTCATGAAAGATCTTCATGCTCTATGAAGCCCCAGTCTCCAGCACTGCACAGCTCCAAGAATGACGTTCTGCTTGCATCTTCTGCAACGTGGGCCTTCATCTCCTGTGTGCTGTTGAGGCCTCCCTGCAACTCCCTGTGCCTGCTGCCAGAGGATACTCAAGGGGGCTCCATCAAGTCAGGCTGGCTCTCCTGCGTACTGAGAGCCGGCCCTGACTTACCCTTGCTAGGTTAGTCCCAGAGACCTTGCTCGTCTACAACACAGCATCTTCTCCCACAAACTGTTGTTTGCGTTTTCCAAGGCTTGTTGGTGGTCCTGCTGGCCACGGACCTTCCTGCACTCATCAACCAGCATGGGACAGCTCGTGGATGGCTCCTGTGCTCCTGCATTGTCGCTGGGCTCCACAGCTGCTGCTACAGCCTCACCGTGCTACAGCAAGAACCTCCAACCAGGGCTGGTATTGTGCTCCTCTGCCTCCTGGTCACCTCCGGGTGATTTGGACTCTGCCCTTTCTGCTTTCAGGTTCTTTTCATCTGGATTCCACGTCCTGGTTCCACCGGCCTGGTCCACGATACTCTATAGCTGCTGATCTTCCACTAACTTTCATTAGCATCTATGGGCAGTTCCGACACCACTTCATCCCTATGCACCCTAGTGTAAATATCCTGGTTCCTGGGTTAACCACAGGTGGGGTGGCTCTCCAATCTTCCTTGATCCAAGTACTTACTTTGGGGTCCTTTGGGAAGGGTCCTAGAACTGTAAAATTCCAACCGCGACTTACCTTGTGTTATCCTATGGACGTTTGACCCGGTGTAATCACTCTGCGCTTTGGGGTCCCTGGCTACTCACCTTGGTTGGTTCCGTGTTTTCCCTGGGGTCCTCCATCCTTGGGTACTAGTCCTGTTTTGGTACTTATCTCACATTCCACTATTTTAGTATATGGTTTGCCCATGTCATAATAAAAAGATTCAGGAACAACTTTTAAGACCTAAAAATCCCACCTTAAAGGAAGTGGTTGAGGTGGCCAAACGCATTGAGAGATCCATACGGTCATGCAAGATGTTGAATGATGATAAGGAGAATCACATGGAGGTTGCTGTCTTTCTCAATGTCAACAAAAATACATTTAATAAGGGTATCAATAAGACAGTGGGCAATAGATCTAAATGCTTACGACTTGGATCTGCAACGCATTTCAAAAAAGCTAATTGTCCTGTCATCTCAAAAGAATGTTTCAAGTGTGGGAAGTCAGAACACTTTTCAACAGTTTGTAGATCTCAGTGCATCATAAATTCAAATTGTGGAGAGCAAAAATGACGTTGAGCAAGTTAGTCAAGAGAGTGAAAATTTTATTTTGATGATTGGTGAGGAAGATACTAATCATTACGAAGTTTTTTCCACCGAGGTTGATGACAACTTGTCCATACCACCAAAACCTGAGGTCGCTATCGACGGATTTAAAACCATGATGCTTGTAGATTCTGGATCACCATTTTCTTTGGTTTCAGAGTCTTTCTATAAACAACATTGGATTGAAAGAAAGTTGGAGGACAATGAGAATAGGGGTAATGGTTATAGTCAAGCAGTCATTAACATTTTAGGTTTTTTTGTGGCTTCCATTTCATTTGAATCTCACACAATTTTAGGAAAAGTTTATGTGGTTGATAAGGGTCAACATGTTTTATAATGGAGGCATCAGGGTAATCTTGGTCTTATTTTGGATCCATCTGCGGAAGTTCCGGTGGATTGCATAGCCATACATCAAGGTATTGAGGGGACTATTTCACAGTATAAAAATGTTTTTAGATAAGAGTTGGGAATGATTAAAGGGTTTTCCCATGAGATCAATTGAAAGTGGGAGCATCACCTGTTAGACACAAGCTAAGAGATGTTCTGCTTAGTGTTAGAAAAGATCTTAGCCTATTGCTTAAACCGTTGTTAGGGGAAGGTGTTATTGAACCAGTGGATTCCTCTGAGTGGGTTTCTTCCATAGTTTTAGTTCAAAAAAAGTTGTTCATTGAGATTATGTGCGAATTTGAGATCTCTAAATAAACAAATACTCATTGATTGCCACCCATTACCCAAAATATACAGTTGGGTGGTGAAAGCTACTTTACCTCTTTAGATCTCAAATCTGCATATCACCAGATTGTACTAGAAGAGAAGTGCAGACATCTGACCACTTTCATTACTCCTGTTGGTGCCTTCAGATACATACGTATGCCATTTGGTTTCGCATCATCCGCATCTGTGTTCAATCTCTTTAGGAACATGGATGGTGTTATGGCATTCCTGGATGGACATTCTCATTTTTGCTGATTCCATAGAATCTCATAATGTAAGGTTGTCTAGTGTGTTGAAGGTATTGCAAGACAAGGGTATGACCTTACAAATGGAGAAATGCAAGTTCTTTACTCAGAATTTGGGGCACACCATTTCTTCAGAAAGTATATCCCCAAACCATGTTTGATACAGGCTATTGAAAGAATGAGTATGCCTGCAGATAAAGATCAGTTATGATCATATTCAGGTCTATGCGAAAATAGCGTTGTCATTGAGAAAAGGGAGTTAAGTTCACATGGTTGAAGGGACATCAGGAAGTGTATGACATGCTTAAAAATTCTATTGTCAAAGTTTCACCACTGTGTTTTTTCAATCAAAGGTTATGCTGTTAGCAGTCCATATTCAGGGATTGTTAAATTGTGTGGCGGAGATGTCTGTCTAGATTACCTGATTCATCGATTAAGTCTTTTGCTGAATTGGTGGAAGAATGTGTGGTTGCTGTGATAGAAGAATGAATACAAATGAAGGGTAACTGTTCCTATCGAGGAAAAAATGTGAAGTGAGATGTAGGTGGACAATCTAACAGTTGAGGGGGAGGCTTCCTTATTGGAAGATTGAGACCTCACACACCCAAATGGTTGTCATGCTTCATCATAGGGCTTAGCTACTCGTGGGGCCGGCACTGCAATGCCCAACGGGCACCGCAAGAGGGCTCTTTGGTGGAGATCTTATCTTTAAGCCGTATGAGTGAGTGAGGGTCTGTGAACGTAGAGTATTGTTTTAAGTGAGAAAACATGTGCCTTAAAACTACCTAAGGGGTATCATCCCAAGGAATCCTCCTATTTGTTTCTAAGCTGTTCTAGGGCCACTAGGGAGTCTCGCTGAAATGCCCTGTAGAGCCAGGTAACCAGACTTGTACCATGCCCTATGGTGTGTAGCATGTAAAGAAGGGGATTGTTGGCAGGTTTCAGTCCTCTAATATGCCAGTGTTTGGTTAGTGCCCGCCTAACCGCACAGTTGGCCAGAAAGGCCACATCATGCAAGCTGTGCTGTTCTTGTAGCTCTGAGACGCTCAGGAGGGCTCTGTTCAAGAATAGATCCCCATGTGCAGTAATCCCAGCCTCCTTCCAGGCCAGTAATGTGCTAGTTGGGAGTATGTTGCCTGTAAGTAGTAGCCATAGGAGTGCAAGAGCTTGGGAATAGGGGCACAGTTTCATAGCTTGCGGGAATCCCCATTTCAAGCAACCCAGGCAACACCAAGGGAAAGGAGGCCATGGAGGTGTCCTTCTCGTAACTGTGTACATGTGAGCACTGTCTTCCACTGGTGGTGACTAGCCAACCAATATGCTACCCACTGGAGTTGCACTGCCTAGTAGTATTGAGAAAAATCTGGTGCTCCCATGCCGCCCTCCCATGGTTGGAAGCCTTAGTTTGGACAGCTCAGCCCTTCTCCTGCCCTTTCCCCATATCAAGTACACTAGGAAGAAGTCCAATTCACGAAACATCTGGTGGGGGGAAGAGAACCAGGAGGTTGGTCAAAAAATAGAGAAGATGTGATAACATCAACATTTTAGATAGGGCAATATGGCCCATCATGGACAGAGGAAAGATGGTCTAAAAGGAAATTTGAGAAAAGAACAATCTAATGGCCTTGCCCAGGATGCCCTCAAGTAGGTCCACCTATTTGTGGTATATCTGAATGGCTAGATATTTTAAAGTGTGAGGGCTCATGATATAGTATCAGCACTCATGACGATACCTCGGTCTGGCAGATTATCCCTGAAGGGAAAAATAAGGGATTTGATATAGTGAACTTTAAGCCCAGACAGTCTGCTGAAATCTCCAAGTACCGACATCAGAAGAGTTAAGTTATCATAAACACCTCAGAGATCAAGAATCATATCTTCCACCCATAAAGAAATAATGCATTTTGCATCTCCCATATGCATAATCCAGTCCCTGTCCCCACTCCCGCATTCTGGCCTCAAGTGGCTTAAGGGCCAGAGCAAATAGCAGGGTAGCTGCCTGATATATGTTGCTTAGGTTCGACTCAGGTTGTGGGGATAGTGCAAAGCAATTGTATCCAGGCCAGGAGCTGTGGGCCGAATCCAAAATGCTGGAGAACCCAGAGCATATAGTCCTAATTTAATGACTCAAACACTTGTTCCAGATCAAGGGACAGGCACACCGATCAGGGCCATGTCTGGGGCACCTCCTCCATGACTGAGTAGAGACGTCTAATGTTAAGAGAATAAACCCATTGTAGACCGGGTGGACCAGATCTGACAACGGCGGTCTATTATTATCTTCCTAAGAATGTTATAGTCTGTTGAGAGTATGGAGATTGGTCTTTGTGATGAGAGGCAAGAGGGAACACGCCCAGGTTTCTCTATGGGGCCAACCAGAGCATCGCACATGGAGGGTGGGAGGGTCTCTAGGTCCATGAGTGTGTCAAAAAAGTTGGAAGAGTCTGTGAGAAAGACTGGATTCAAGTGGTGCATACAGTTTAATCGGTAGTCCATCAGTCCCTGAGGTATGGCCTCTAAGGAGAGAGCATATCACATCTTTAATTTCTTGTTCCAAAAAGGGGGAATCTAGCATTCCTTTGTGTATCTCCAGTAACTGGGGCAGAGTAATTGCATCCAAAAAATTGCAAAGCACCTCGTTCATCGGGGCACGCTGCTCTCATACAAGAAGGCAACACAAGCAAAAAGAGGAGTTAATCTCCTCTTGTGTGAGAAGCAAAGTTCCCTAATGGAGTGGATGGGGACACACTATTGTTGTGGTCATATAAGCCATGCAAAGAACTTCCTGGCTGTCAGCCTCCCCATAGGTTTTGGCAATATGCGTGGACCAATCAAGGAACCTCAGGTGCTACACCAGCTGAGTATGGGTGTCCATATCTTGTTCTAGGTCTTCTCATAGTCCTACTTTGGTTATCGTATTTGATTCTAATTTCATTAAGGAACTTTCAGTTACTTTCAACTGCGAGACCTAGCCACATTTTTGATACATACCCCCCTAGTTACTACTTAAAGGTCTCCCACGCCACATCCTGAAAGGTGGCTCTAAAAACAGTGTCTTCCAGCTACTGAAGCTGGACCCTTCAGGTCCGGATTGGGGCAAGTCTTTTACCCCAATTACACTAGTCACTAAGGGGTTGTGCACCGACGGAGTCCTACCTAGACAGGAGGTGTGCTGAACAAAGACAAGCAGCACCGCTGTACACACAATCTGGTCAAGCCAGACATGGGCCCATGCGAAGTAGAAAAGAAAGAGTATTCTCTGACTTGGAGATTTTAAACGCACCAAATATTTAACAAAGACCAACTATGTGTTCAGCCGTATTGAGCTCTGGCATTACAAATGTCGGGTGTACCTAGTAATAGGGGTTGAGATCTATCCAGGGTAGTATCTAACATACTATTAAAGTCTCCATCCAACACCCATGGCATAGAGCCCCAGCCAGCAAGCAAGCAGATTCATGTGGCTGCCCAGATCTCTGAAGGTGATCACAGCTGATGCTGCATCAATGTCTACTGCCTCTCGGCCATCTCCACTGTCGCTGCAATGTGTCTTCCAGGGCAGATGGACGGTGATCGACAGGCCAGGAGCTAAAGCCTCACTGAGTAGCTTCTGCCATCTTAGGCGGTTAGCCACACTCCCCCGGCTTGTGAATTCTCTTTATTGAGGATGACCCATCAATGTTATGCCAGCCTCTGAAGGTTGGTGACCTGCCCAGCTCACTTACACCAAAAGCCAGTCCTGATCAGGTTTAAATGTAATGATGTGGCAGCAACCTTATGTGATCCTCCGCATTACTTTACTTATGGAACCAGTTCACAGAAGATGCTCAGCGATAGAACCAACACAAGAAGTTATGATAGCACACATCATCTAGTCTAGTGTGTGCATCATGTATTACCATCAAGCTAATCCTATTGGCTTGTGAATACTCTATTGATGATGGCCAGCCATCAGTATCATGACACCCCAGCCATGTCTGTTCCTTCCTCAACCTTTACTCTCAGCTGTTAACTGGGTCTCTCTCATATAATTCATTTCATAACCGTGTACATAGTTTGCGCCGATTGGAACCGACGCATCGCCCTTCGACGCCACACAGCTGCCGCTCGACAACATCGCTTTGACGGACTGTGCGGCTTGACGACTACAGACTGTGCGGCTTAATGACGATTCGCCTGCATCATAAAGGGGTTCTTCAGCTAAGCCTTCATTGACTGCTCGGATCGGAAGCGACGCATTGCCTGCATCCACGGTATCGACCATGACACCTCGCCTCCTCCTCTGCTCCTCCCATTGAGCCTTCGATGTTGATGCTTCCTCCATCCAAGGTACTTTTTTAGCGTGACCTGCGTGAGTCCTATAGCCGGCTTGCCCTCCATCGCGGTGAGCCTGAACTTTGGATTTACTAGCACAACTAGATATCCCTGGTTGGCACTTTATGACTCTAAACACTATCATTTGATTTAATCTTTAAAAATTTAGAACTCCTGTTCTACTAATTGGATTTTAGTAATTTTGGTCTTGATTTACTCATAAAATTATTGTCTATTGTTCTGACTCTTTAGACAAGCTACCAGAGGCTGAGCACAGGTTATCTTTTAATGTGTATCTAGCTTACACTGACTAGAGTGGTGGTTCCTGCTTGTACAGGGTGCATACTCTGACAACCAGAAACCCCATTTGTAACAGAGGAGTTAAGCAGGCTGCTGAGTTCCTTGCCAATCTTTTGGTTTCCGAGATTAAAGATGTTGTGCAGGCATGTGTCTGTGGGAGCTCCTGAGTGGATGGATTTCATGGTGGAGGTGGTGTTCTGGGTGGAGAGGATGTTCCAGGTGGTCAGTCTGTGGTTCACGTCAGTTGCAGTGGTGGCACATCTGTTGTGGAAGTTTGTAGGTGTGGGTTGGGTTTGAAGTGTCTGTATATGATAGCTATCTAGTTGTGGAAGAAGTTGGCGAGGTTGTAGAACAATTCCTGTGAGGGTGTGATGTTGTTTTCGCTGGAGAATTCCTTAACAATGTTGAAAAGTTCCTTGGTGTTGTTGGCACTGGTTTCGATGCATGCAGCATGGGCTGTCTTCTTTATTTCTCTCACAAGGCAGTGGTAGATGTTGAGGGAGGTCTTGATGACTGCCCTGTCGGACGTGTCCTTGCTGGTGCGTCATCTCCGCTCCAGCTGTTTGCTGTCTCGTTTCGCTATTCTGAGTCCTTGGGTGCACCAGCTGGCGTTTTTGGAGGATTTTATCTGGATGTTGCTCTTGATGGGGACAATGCTGTCAGCACAACTTGTGATCCAGGCGCTGAAGTTCTTAACTCCCTGTTCGAGGTTGGTGGTGGTAGCGGGGTTGGAGGTGTTGAGGGCATCCGTCCAGCAGGTCTCTGAAATTTTGTTCCCCTTGGTCATCTCGGGGTGGCGGTGAGGGGACTGGAGATGCTGAAGTGGACGATGGAGTGATCAGTCCATGTGAGTTCTGTGGCGTGGCTGTATTTGAGGCGGTTGCTGGAGGTACACATTGCGTGTGCTCTGTAATGTGTGTGGGGTCGCGGATGATCTGGTTCAATCCGAGGCTGCTCATACTGTCGAGGAGGTGTGCGGTGTTGTTGTCATTGGGGTTGTCGATGTGGAAATTTAGGTCACTGAGGATGATATAGTCCTTGGAGTCTAAGGCTAGGAGCGCATTGAAGTCTGCAATGGTGTTGCTGAAGCTGGAGTGCAAGCCTGGGGGTTTGTATGCGAGGTTGCCTCTGATGGATGGCTTGTCGTCCGTGTGGAGCTTGAAGTTGAGATGTTCCATGTGGGTGGTGGTGTTGTCGGTGGCAGTGGTGCGTTCTATGGTCTCTTTGTGGATGTTGGCTGTTTCTCTTCCCGGTAGACATGTGTGTGCAGTTTACACTCCCTGCAGCCTACGCAAGTGGCGCTGATGCCATATCTGAAATACACACTGCTAAATCTAATTGGGAGTCCCCACCATCCGATTGCCAACCCCAGAATGCACATATTATTCGAGGGGTGTAACACCCCCTCACAGTATTCAAACAAAATATTGAGTTAAAAATATCGATGCACTGAAATTTTACGTTTTAAATATCATGATACACAAATATTGTGATGCAGGAATATAGTTTACAAAAATATCGATTTTTAAGGTAAGTAATATCCATGTTAAAAATATCTATGTTGTTAATATCGTTTACAAAAATATCATTGTAAGGAATATCATTTTTTAATTATCGGTAAGTATATTAGTATATGTTTTAATTGTTATTGTTATAAATTGTTTTTATAATAAATGTTAATGTTTTTAAACATATATTGTACATTTTTAGTTGTTTTTAAATTTAATTTAGTTGTGAATTATAATTTTTGGTGTCATAGTGGGTTGTGCAGTTTGTAGGGGAAAGTAAATAAATTATAATTAATCAATTATTATTTTAATTATTATTCTTATTTACTTAATTGTTAATTCATTATGTAAATTGTGTAATTAATTTGTTTTTTAAGTTGTAATTAAGGTGTGGGGGATGGGCTTGTAGGGGTAAAGGGTGGGAAGTTAATTATTTTAAATAATTTGTAATTTTTAATTCATATTAATTATTTAATTGATACTTAATTAAGTACATTTTGTGATTAAGATATTTTTAAGTTACATTTCAGATATGGGTTGTTGGGTTTGTAGGGGTACAGGGTGGGAAGTTAATTAGGAAATAACTTATTGATCATTAATTATTAATTTAGTATTAATTATTGATAATTATGTAGATTGTGAAATTATCATATTTGTTAAGTTTTAATTTGGGTGTGTGTTATTTAGGTTGTAGAGGTGTAGGGTGTGAAAAAATTTAAGTAATAATAAATTACAAAATATTTATTCATTTATTAAAAATTGTTTTATTTATTACTTAATATGTTCATTGTGTTATTTTTTTTAACTAGTTATGTTTGTGGGAATATAGGGGCCTATTACGATGGCGGTCGGAAAACCTCCCCGACCGCCATGGTAGCGGGAAAAGACCGCCCGCATGGCCCGCGACATCACCGCCGTTTGAATTACGATGACCCGCGGTTGAAATCCGACCGCGGCGGTCTGATCACGGGCCTTAACATTGTGGCGGTTGCTGCTGCCCGCAGCACCACCGCGATGCCAAAAGGAGCATGTCTTGCATTTCCCTGCACTGCGTGGCAGGCACTGCACAGTGCCTGCCACCTGGTACAGTACCCCCCTGTCCACCCACCCCCCCAACACATTGGGGGCCCGCAACGGGCCCCCGGAAGACAATCTCTGCATGCCTTTCCATGGCGGTCTGACCGCTGAGGAAAGGCTGGCTACCGCCGGCATCATAATCGTGCCGGCGGAGCCTGCTCTGCACCGCCACCATTATCCCGGTCCTGCTCCGTCCGCCAGGCAGGAGTGCGGATGGCAACCGGCAGAAAAACGGCGGTCTGAATTTCCCACCGCCGCAGTCACCACCGCCATCCTAATTTGACCAGCGGTTTTCTGGCTTGCGATCGCGGGCGGATGTCCACCGCCGGTCCGGCGGGCACCGCCGCCGGCCCGGCGGTGGACATCCGACCGCCATCGTAATAGGCCCCATAGTGTGGTATTTTAATTAAATTAATAATATTTCTTTTAATTAGTAATAACTTTAATTTGTTTTATTCATTATGTAATTTGTTTAATTTTTGTTAATAATTAAATATATAATTTTTATATTTTGGGGTATTTAATTGAGTTGTTAAAATATGTTATTTGTTTGAAATGAACTGCTCTCTTTCTACTGTTGCACAGACTGGAGTGGGGATAGTAAATTGTACCCCTTCTGAGTCCAACGATTTCCGTACTGTTGCACAGACTGGAGTGGGAATAGTAAATTGTACCCCTCCTGAGTCCAACGCTTTCCCTACTGTTGCACAGACTGGAGTGGGTATGGTAAATTTTACCCCTCCAGTGTACAACCCTTTCCCTGCTGTTGCACAGACTGGAGTGGGAATAGTAAATTGTACCTCTCCTGAGTACAACGCTTTCCCTACTTTTGCACAGACTGGAGTGGGAATAGTAAATAGTACCCCTCCAGGGTCCATCGCTTTCCCTACTGTTGCACACACTGGAGTAGGAGTAGTACATTTTACCCCTCCTCAGTCCAATAATTTACCTACTGTTGCACAGACTGGAGTGGGAATAGTACATTTTACCCCTCCTCAGTCCAACGCTTTCCCTACTGTTACACAGACTGAGGTGGGAATAGAAAATTGTATTCCTCCTGAGTCCAACGCTTTTCCTACTGTTGTACAGACTATAGTGGGAATAGTTTATTTATTATTCCTAGAGTTTAATAGTTTTGTTAAAATTGTTTAAATATATATTATTATTATGTGTTTGTGTATTTAATTTTATATTTTTCTATATATTAATTTATGTAATTTTTAACATAGTTTTAGAAAAATGTATTTTTGTTTACTGTTTATGATTTATGTATAATTAAATTGGTAATATTTTACATGTTTTTGTATTTAATTTATTACATTTTTTGTATGTGTATGTAAATATATATATATATATATATATATATATGTACTTGTTATATTAGTACATTTAAAAAAAAATGAAAATTATAATATAAATTAAAAATAATATTTTTTTTAATAGTTTTACATGATATATGTGTATATAAACATACACACATACATATATGTGCCACAACAGTGAATAAATTGCTTCTGTTTTCAAGTGGGCTCGTGTGGATTTCTTCCTCGGATCCCTTGTTGTGCGATATATATATATATATATATATATATATATTTTTATCCAATTGCTCTCCTTTCAGTAACGCACTCGACAGCAGGTAGGTAAAACCATTCATTTATTGCATGTTGAAAGTAGCTGCTCCTCCCTAATTGATTCCTTTCGCCAACGCGTTTCAAAGCTGTGTGCTTTTTCTTCTGGGCGTGAAGACTGATGCGGAAATACTGCCCCACATGTATTCAATTACTTTATAGGCCTCCAGTGCGCCTTACCGTGCTTTGTAGCACTCCCAATGCATCTTGGGACTTGTAGGTTGCTTCGTAGCTTCAATAAGTAATTGTAGGGACAGTCAACATTATTTTTACCTCCAATGGGTCCCGACATCTGCCGTTAATTATAAAGGGTCACAGTGATTCCTTTTCAATTCACTGTGTTAAAAAGCCCTCCAGTGGGCTCCGGCGCGAGTTGCTGCTTTCAATAGTATTGCATCCTGCTGTGCCACGAACTCAGAATGTTCCTGTTCTGACGGCCCCTCTTATTTACCAGGTGGTGCGCACTACGACTGAAGCCGCCGTGAAAATATTTTTATCCAATTGCTCTCCTTTCAGTAACGCACTCGACAGCAGGTTTTAGGTAAAACCATTCATTTATTGCATGTTGAAAGTAGCTGCTCCTCCGTAATTGATTCCTTTCGCCAACGCGTTTCAAAGCTGTGTGCTTTTTCTTCTGGGCGTGAAGACTGATGCGGAAATACTGCCCCACATGTATTCAATTACTTTATAGGCCTCCAGTGCGCCTTACCGTGCTTTGTAGCACTCCCAATGCATCTTGGGACTTGTAGGTTGCTTCGTAGCTTCAATAAGTAATTGTAGGGACAGTCAACATTATTTTTACCCCCAATGGGTCCCGACATCTGCCGTTAATTATAAAGGGTCACAGTGATTCCTTTTCAATTCACTGTGTTAAAAAGCCCTCCAGTGGGCTCGGCGCGAGTTGCTGCTTTCAATAGTATTGCATCCTGCTGTGCCACGAACTCAGAATGTTCCTGTTCTGACGGCCTCTCTATTTACCAGGTGGTGCGCACTACGACTGAAGCCGCCGTGAAAATATTTTTATCCAATTGCTCTCCTTTCAGTACGCACTCGACAGCAGGTAGGTAAAACCATTCATTTATTGCATGTTGAAAGTAGCTGCTCCTCCGTAGCATTGAGTCCTTTCGTAACACAGTGAATTGCAAAGCTGTGTGACTTTTTCTTCTGGGCAGTGAAGACTGATTGCGGGTAAAATACTGCTGCCACATGTATTCAATTACTTTATAGGCCTTGAAGCTACGAAGCAACCTACAAGTCCCAAGATGCATTGGGAGTGCTACAAAGCACGGTAAGGCGCACTGGAGGCCTATAAAGCAATTGAATACATGTGGGGCAGTATTTCCGCATCAGTCTTCACGCCCAGAAGAAAAAGCACACAGCTTTGAAACGCGTTGGCGAAAGGAATCAATTACGGAGGAGCAGCTACTTTCAACATGCAATAAATGAATGGTTTTACCTACCTGCTGTCGAGTGCGTTACTGAAAGGAGAGCAATTGGATAAAAATATTTTCACTGCGGCTTCAGTCGTAGTGCGCACCACCTGGTAAATAAGAGGGGCCGTCAGAACAGGAACATTCTGAGTTCGTGGCACAGCAGGATGCAATACTATTGAAAGCAGCAACTCGCGCCGGAGCCCACTGGAGGGCTTTTTAACACAGTGAATTGAAAAGGAATCACTGTGACCCTTTATAATTAACGGCAGATGTCGGAAC
>CAWUFW010028689.1:0-20866 GCA_963921515.1 Calotriton arnoldi | reverse complement strand
CCGATCTCGGTCGGAGGCGCACCCAATACCATTCGGTCGGGAAAAAGCCATGCGAAAGCCAGTTTCCCGACCGATCCGTACAGCACACCGAACGAGCAAGTACGATGCGCACAACAGCAAAAATTCCGGCCGAGCCGTACTCACCCAAACCAGGTCCTGTTCTCCGACCGAGGCGAATCCGGAAACGCCGAATCGAGTCGCACGGAAGGGAAAATGCAGCCCCGTCCGGCCGGACAAGTACGATGCGCTTTCCGTACGCGCCGAACCCGTCGCTACGCACGGCACGTCAAAGCATCCGGGAGAGGCGCACATAAGCTCCGAATCGCGCCACAACACGATCCACGGCTACGAGACGAACACAGCACAGACGAGGACGACGCGAAGCGACGAGGACGAAGCGAAGCGACGAGGACGAAGCCAAGCGACGAGGACGACGCGAAGCAACGAGAAGGACGAACGACACGAACCAACCATGAATCCCTTCGTCCCGATCATACCAATATTCTACATCTACTACCGGAACAGGCACGGACGCGTACGGCGCAGAAGGTAAGTCAGACACCAACCACAAAACACATACAACACGTACACGACACATCACACACATACACTGGGAATCTGAATATACTTAGCAACAGCAGCACCATAGGGGCGGGATGCCCATCACCAATGCCACATATGCACACAGGGGCCTGAATGCGCGCCACCACCCCAACCCAGGGGGGCTGGATGCCAACCACCCTCAACCAGGGGGGGCAGGATGCCTACCACTACTACCACCCTCACCCAGGGGGGCAGGATGCCTACCACTACTACCACCCTTAGCCAGGGTGGCAGGATGCCTACCACTACTACCACCCTTAGCCAGGGGGCAGGATGCCTACCACTACTACCACCCTTAGCCAGGGGGGCAGGATGCCCACCACTACTACCACCCTTAGCCAGGGGGGCTGGATGCCTACCACTACTACCACCCTTAGCCAGGGGGGCAGGATGCCCACCACTACTACCACCCTCACCCAGGGGGGCTGGATGCCTACCACTACTACCACCCTTAGCCAGGGGGGCAGGATGCCTACCACTACTACCACCCTCACCCAGGGGGGCAGGATGCCTACCACTACTACCACCCTTAGCCAGGGGGGCAGGATGCCCACCACTACTACCACCCTCACCCAGGGGGGCAGGATGCCTACCACTACTACCACCCTTAGCCAGGGGGGCAGGATGCCTACCACTACTACCACCCTTAGCCAGGGGGGCAGGATGCCTACCACTACTACCACCCTCACCCAGGGGGGCTGGATGCCTACCACTACTACCACCCTTAGCCAGGGGGCAGGATGCCTACCACTACTACCACCCTCACCCAGGGGGGCAGGATGCCCACCACTACTACCACCCTCACCCAGGGTGGCAGGATGCCTACCACTACTACCACCCTTAGCCAGGGTGGCAGGATGCCTACCACTACTACCACCCTTAGCCAGGGGGGCAGGATGCCTACCACTACTACCACCCTCACCCAGGGGGGCTGGATGCCTACCACTACTACCACCCTTAGCCAGGGTGGCAGGATGCCTACCACTACTACCACCCTTAGCCAGGGGGGCAGGATGCCTACCACTACTACCACCCTTAGCCAGGGGGGCAGGATGCCTACCACTACTACCACCCTTAGCCAGGGGGGCAGGATGCCCACCACTACTACCACCCTCACCCAGGGGGGCTGGATGCCTACCACTACTACCACCCTTAGCCAGGGGGGCAGGATGCCCACCACTACTACCACCCTCACCCAGGGGGGCAGGATGCCTACCACTACTACCACCCTTAGCCAGGGGGGCAGGATGCCTACCACTACTACCACCCTTAGCCAGGGGGGCAGGATGCCTACCACTACTACCACCCTTAGCCAGGGGGGCAGGATGCCTACCACTACTACCACCCTTAGCCAGGGGGGCAGGATGCCTACCACTACTACCACCCTTAGCCAGGGGGGCAGGATGCCTACCACTACTACCACCCTCACCCAGGGGGGGCAGGATGCCTACCACTACTACCACCCTCACCCAGGGTGGCAGGATGCCTACCACTACTACCACCCTTAGCCAGGGGGGGCAGGATGCCCACCACTACTACCACCCTTAGCCAGGGGGGCAGGATGCCTACCACTACTACCACCCTCACCCACGGGGGGCAGGATGCCCACCACTACTACCACCCTCACCCACGGGGGGCAGGATGCCTACCACTACTACCACCCTCACCCAGGGGGGGCTGGATGCCTACCACTACTACCACCCCCACTCATAGGATGGACAATGCATGACACAACAAGCACACCACAACCTAGGAAATGCAAGATTAAGACATCCCCCCACCACCATGACAAGCGTGTGTAGGCTGTGTCAAATGCCTACAACACCGAACATGACTTTCAACATACAATGTGACCCCCTAGCACATGTGCCACACATATATGTGTGTGGCACCCACAATGCAAGCAGCCCATGACCATTGTGGCAATGGGGCCTAAACCCCCATCATCACAGTGACCAAAAGGTAAGTGTGGGGTCCATAGCTGAAGCACATTTTGACCATTGTGGCAATGGGGTCTAAACCCCCATCATCACAGTGACCAAAAGGCAAGTGTGGGGTCCATAGCTGAAGCACATTTTGACCATTGTGGCAATGGGGTCTACACCCTCATCATCACAGTGACCAAAAGGTAATTGTTGACAAAGAAAGAGCTGCAACTGCCAAACTGCATGGATCATTCCTGCTCACAGAACCAAAAACTCATCTGTGGCAAAGTAGTGTATGTGTCCCATTGCAACATAAATTGGGGGAGCCAAATACTGCAGTGCAAATGAAACATTCCTTTGGCCATGTGCAGACAAACAACACCCATGGGGGCTGAGACCGTCAACAGTCATCAATGACACAATGACAGAAGTGACCATCAGAATGCAGAACCACATATTTGCACCAATGGGCACACAAATGCAGATACCCTGTGGAGACAGCAGATGTGAGGTGAACAGATACCATACCATGGCAGCAATGGGACACACAAACCATGATCACTGTGCTGACCGATGACCTAGGAGTCCCAGGGACAGCAGGGGAAACACACCAAACAACATACAGCCAATGGCACACCCAAGATATGCCAATGCAGTGGTGCAGATGCACAAACACAAACAGGCAGACCAACACTGTCATCATACACAGCAGGTGAGGGGTGGGGGTGCCAGTGTCCCCAGGCAACCACACAACACATGAGGAGAGCTGAATACCAATCATACAGATGTGCATACACTGCCACACTAAGGTAACTCATGGATCCAAATCCCCTATGTGGGCAAGCAGGCATTGTCAGGTGAGAGGGAGCACAAAACACACATGTCACACAGGCACGTAGGAACAACAACTGACACAGCAAGTCACAGACACACCACAGCACCACCCCCAGGGCCCCCACAATGTGGTGACCCTGGGCTGAATAAAAATACCACTGTGATGACAAAGCTAAATGTCGTTCACACTATGAACCACAGTCAGGTGTCCTGAGCAACAAACTACCATCACACCTACACAAGCACAAATCAATCAGCATGGCCAGTAAGCCAAGGCCAACATGGAGGCAGGGGCCTAGCCGGGCAACAACTCTCATCTGCACACACTCAACACCACACCCCTCGACCTCCAACAATGTGCAGCAGTGAAGTACACATGCACTGGTGACATTGCACATGCACCCATGACTATTCCAGGGTGGTGGGTGGGAACCAAGGTGTAGAAACACATCACACATGGACACTCAACAAGACTCCTGAATGTCTGACACACTGCACACTACGCTGTACATGGACATGACGGCAATACCACACCGACCAATGGGATCCCAGCCACAGTCACACACCAATGAAGAAGCCAAGGTCACCCACAAAGAACACACATAGACAACTTCCAACATTGCAGCTCTGACCCTGAGGAGTGGCAGCAGTCACACACACAACATGTCACAATCACTGAAAGATAACACAAACTGGAAATCACATGACAGGGGCAAACAACAAGTGCCAAGGGGAAACCTGACTGTGACCCATCTGCGTCTGCACACAAACTCAGCCCTGACAGCAAACACACCTATGGGTGACACCCTGATGACCAGTAATGTGCCATGCACCCACATCACAGAGAACACAGGGAGAAGACTTTGGGGGAACATAGCTCAAGTCAGCAAGCATCACAAACAGGTACAACACTAGGGATCACAGCATGCGCAGATGAATGGAAGTGAACACACAGACATGCACATACAACACACACCTTGGGTGCAGGCAATGTCACACGTGTACACACTGCCATGAGGGGACTCCACTCCTGTGTGAGGAAAGCTGTGCCATATGTTGCCTCAGTAGGGCCCCATCATGTCAGCTGAGCACTTGGTCACACAATCAACAATTAGCACCAAATGAGGGCTCCCATCACATCAGCCTGGTCATGGATGTGCCAACGGAATCATCAGCACAGATCCAACACACTTGTATAGCAATGTTGCACTGACTACACGGATGAGTCCCTCCCCATTGATGCCCAAACCTGCATGTCCACTGGAGATGGCAACACGGTCAGGGAAGTAGACAAATGCAACGATGGCAGGCACAACAGATGTGCAGGGGTGGAAGCCACAGATATGAAATTGCCAATGTAAGTAGGAAACCCATTGCCAAATACTGAACACATGACACCCTCAGATGCTGCTATTGATGACATGGATACACCACATGATAGGACACATTCCCCCT
This sequence comes from Calotriton arnoldi, assembly GCA_963921515.1. Taxonomy (NCBI): domain Eukaryota; kingdom Metazoa; phylum Chordata; class Amphibia; order Caudata; family Salamandridae; genus Calotriton; species Calotriton arnoldi. Next base: position 16,049 of record CAWUFW010028689.1, on the reverse strand, counting down.
GGACCACATGGGTTCCTGCACAGTAACACTTCATAATCATGAGACCAGATATCACCATCACTGCAGCAAGGGCATGGTTAGCTGCACCAACAACATGTACATCTGAAGCATGAGCACTAGAGAAAAGAAAGTTGCTTTATTCAGCATATGTGTTGAGGCCAAACGAAGTCCTGAAAAAGAGCAAAGGCCAATGGCCAGTCCATTGTCAAAGTTCAAACAGGGTGACACTGGCAGATGTCACCCTACGCATGCCTGCACAATACCAGGGACAATCCACTAGGAGGGGCAACCGGGGGCAGGCCAGGCACCGCAGGGACAGGATCAGGGCTCACCAGGGGGAGTCAGGGAAGGGGTGGTGGGTGCAGGAGAGCCACTGACAACTGCAGTGGAGGTGTCTGACATGGTGTGTGCCGGCACAACTGGGGGGCATGACACAGATGTCGTGGGTGCCGGCACAACTGCAGTGGACCCTGCAGATGGGGTGGACAGGTCCGCCACTGCAGTGCCCAAGTCAGACAGGGCGGTAGTGGACTCCACTGCAGTGCCTACCTCCAGGGGAGGAGAATGGGGAACAGGCAAGGTGGGTTGGACAGAGGGGGGACACCCTCACCACATCAGTGGCACAGACAAGCGCAGCGGGGGGTGTGGTGCTGGGAGAGCAAGTGGCAGGGGGAGAAGGCCGGAGCATCTTGGGGATGGTATATCTGTGGGTGGGGGAACCTGGGGCAGGGTGTGGTGGGGGCACCTGTGCAGTGGGGGCCTGAGGGATGGAGGACGGAGACCTTGTGCCTGAGCTGCAGGGTGGTGGCGGGGTCTTGCTCTTAGCACTCCGGGGGACTTGCGGGTGGGGGCCTCAGTCCGTCTGCGCCTGGGGGAGGGTGTCCGGGGGCGAGGGGCACTCTGCTCCGTGTGGGTGGGCTTCCTCTTCCCCCGGGATGCTGGAGCAGCTTCATCGGTGGGGAAGAGGCCGAGGTCACAGAGGAAGAGCTGCTGTGACTTTGGGGTTGCAGGTGAGGCAAGGGAGGGTGCTTTGGAGGGAGAGGGAACTGAGGACTGCGCAGTGCATGTGGATGCGTGTGTGTGTTCCAGGGCCCCATCCCCTGTGAGTCTGGCTTCAGTCCCCTGAATGTGCGTGCGTGTGCGTTTTGTCATTGGCGTGTGTGTCAGTGTGCTGGATGTGTGTGTGCTGGTGTGTGCCTGTGCCAGTGTGTGTGTGCCTGGGATGGGTAAGGTGCTGGGGAGTGTGGATGGAGCAGAGGCAGGAGGGGTGAGGGACCGTTTGAGGAGGGACACTGCTGCCGTCAGGGAGGAGTCCATGGACCTATTGCCCCTCTGTAGGTCAGACATGCCCGATGAGATGCCCTCCATGAACGACACCAGCTGAGTCAACAGCGCGGTGTGCGCATGGAGGACACTCAGCATGGCTGTCTGCCCTACATGGAGCTGGCGAAGGAGGTACACAGACTCCTCACTCAGGGCAGCAGGGGACACAGGGGCAGGGGGTGCGGTGCCTGGCCCAAAGGAGACACGCTCCCGGACATGGGAGCCTCCACGGACCTGGGGAATGGGAGCCGATGGGAGGGCGGTGGTGGTGCTGGTGGTGGCGGGGACAGCAACACTAGCTGGGGTGTGGTGGCTGCTGACACCCGCCTCCACAAGGGAGTCATCCTCCGAGTTGCTCTGGTCCTCAGCTGAGGTGGATGCTGCTGAGGACTCCTCGGTGTGGCTCCCCTCGCCCTCCGTGCCACTGGGTCCCTCCGACCACTCCTCGGCTGCTGACCCAGTCTGGCTCTCCGGCTCCTCCTGGTCCGTGGAGCTGTCCCCTTCCGTGGCCGTGGATGTATCTGCAAACAATGGGGAAACAGACAGACATCAGTCACCTGCACCAAACGCACACACCACTGTGAGCACAGCACATTACAGAGCAAGCCCTGGCATCATTAGTTGTACATTGCTAAAAGTGCCCTAATTGAACAGGAGAAGTCAATTGTCAGTCTGATGCCAAGCATGGCACTCACATCCCACATGGCCTTGCACCCATCTGTCTGGTGTCTGTTGGATTGCAACACCCCAGTGTTGACACATGCACCAAGTACACAGTAGTTGGACAGTGCAGAGGACACGGTGTGGACACATCACAGCTCTTGCCACTGAGTCAGTACAGGTTCACGGATGTAAGGGATGCCCAGAGTCAAATAGGAAATGCATGTGATGCATTCCAGCGACAGACACCATGATGCACCCATGTCCTGATAGCCAGCGCCACTATGGTGTGCATGTAGCACATGTCACTCCCCTGCAGGATCACCAATCAGTAGACACATGCCATGGCGGAGGCATGACTGCAAAGTCATACATCACTGTCTCAGTGATGTATGACTTTGCAGCCAGACAACAACACTCTGCACTGTGTCACAATAGTAGGTCATGGGGAATGCAAGTCCTGGAGCTGCACAAGTGCACATGTACATCCCCCCCACAACACATCCTCTTAACCCTCATCTGTCCAGGTCATACCTATTGGACATATGGGAGACCTGTGACACTACCCTCTGAACCTGAGCCCCTCACACTCTGCTGTGCATGGGGAACAGCTGCCTGAACTTCACATTTACATGCCCCAGTCTGCATGGGCAGCTGATCAGACACCTATGTGTCACACAAGTATCGTCTCCTATGGTCACATCTCCAGTGGCATGCTGAGCCCCTACCAAGAAACTCCACAGCAGTCCTGGCGACTAATCCACAGCACACTGACACAGAGGCAGACACCTGAGGGGTCAAATCACTGTGCACAATGTGTCCTCTGATACACGGGAGTGGGAGTACAGAGTGTATTGTATGGCCTGGAGTAGGCATGACTGTCCAGCCCCACATGAATGAGGGATGAGCCCTGGACTGTAGGCAGCTGGCTAAGTATGTGTGACACACGTCATATACATACTCCTGGGGCCCAAACATTGTTCCCACCCGCAGCATGGGTGTGTGCCAGGTACCCCAGCCACATGTGGTGGATCAGCTCAGCAATTGGACCACAGATCAAAGTAACACGCTGAATACATGTCAGAATACAGGCATTGTGTAAGCAATGGACCCACCCATGATGCCCACCACAGAGTCAGGGAAACAGATGCTGTCTCCCACCTTGAGTCAAGCAAACTGCAAGGACACAGTCCTAAGTGACAGAATTCCCTGCATGTAAGGGCCACACCTGGGTATCAGATGAGGAGTGGGCAGTGCACAATAGAGGGACATGGCTCCTGGACAACATGACTGCTGTACTGTGGCAGTTCAACCTGGCCCGAGGAGGGCACATAACATGTTAGACAGAGTACACAGTGCAGTCTTTGACTCACCCCCTCCTTGCTGCTCTCTGGCCTTCAGCTGCCCATCCAGGTCTGGAAAGACCACCGCCAGGATCCTGAGCATGTGGGGGTCAGGGTCCGTGTTCCGCCCTCCTGCGAGGAGGCGACAGCTTCAGCTGGACCCGTGCAATCCTCCGGGTCCAGCCCCGAAGGTCCTGCCACCTCTTTTGGCAGTTGCGGATCCGGCGCTTGTAGACCCCCACGGACCGGACAGCCCGGACGATGTCCTTCCATATCTCATGCTTCCGATGGGCAGAAGCCTGTCAGGATGACAAAGTGATAAGGCCATTACTACACATGCAACATATCCGTGCATGACACAGTTGCATATACATGTCGCAATCACAGGGGCACATGGTGTACCCAGGCAGTGCACGGCTGCCCATGGACAGTTTTCCAGAAGTCACTACATGGTATCATAGCATGGGGAGTAAAACCCTGTTCAGAAGCACTGTCACTGCACCATACCTGTCCAGTGCAAGTCACTACACACTATGGGGGGTGACAACTACTCAGTGAGCCTGCTAGCCAGTGGTGTGCTGACTCTCAGCCTTGCTAGTCAGACAAAATGCACATTCAGAAAGGCAGTGCACAGAACACTCACCTGCTCCCCTGGTGTCCCATACAGCTTGCTGTACTGTGGAAGTAGGCTGTCCAGCAGGGCCTGGTTCTCTTCAAGGCTGAAGGCTGGGGCTCTCTCCACAGTACGTGCCATTGCAGGGTCCAGAGGGGCAGAGACAGCAGCAGTGCAGTGGCAGATGTCGTCCTGGAGCATGTAGTGCAGGCAAGTGGGCTCTCAGGGGAACATGCAGCAATATATATGTGCTGGAGAGGCAGATACTGTCCCTTGTGTCCAAAGTGATAGGTCCAAGTCGTTTGCATCTTCTGAATCTGGCCAATCCATGGAATAGCAGCACCAAAACACGCCCACAGCATCCTTCAAAATTTCAACTTCATGACATACATGATTTTGCAACATTGTTGTGGGTGACCAACTGATTTTCCAGCAACCGACTCGTTCGAATATTCGAAAACGCGTCCGTTGCCAGGCAAGCCCATTGTCAATGGGTGCGCACCGATCGGTCCATTGAGGTACAACGCGCACAGGGGTACAACGCGTACCCGCACACATTGAATGCAATGGGCCGGCCGGAGGCACCGATCGGTCCATTGCAGTACAACGCGCACAGGGGTACAACGCGTACCCGCACACATTGAATGCAATGGGCCGGCCGGAGGCACCGATCGGTCCATTGCAGTACAACGCGCACAGGGGTACAACGCGTACCCGCACACATTGAATGCAATGGGCCGGCCGGAGGCACCGATCGGTCCATTGCAGTACAACGCGCACAGGGGTACAACGCGTACCCGCACACATTGAATGCAATGGGCCGGCCGGAGGCACCGATCGGTCCATTGCAGTACAACGCGCACAGGGGTACAACGCGTACCCGCACACATTGAATGCAATGGGCCGGCCGGAGGCACCGATCGGTCCATTGCAGTACAACGCGCACAGGGGTACAACGCGTACCCGCACACATTGAAAGCAATGGGCCGGCCGGAGGCACCGATCGGTCCATTGCTGTTCAACGCATCACTGTACATGTGACTGGCATATGTCAGCATGCCTGTCTCAGATGGACATATGCCAGCCACAGATAGCTCCCAGGGAGTGAGGGGCACACCTACATCACGACAGCCTGTCCAAACCTTATCATAAGGCATGTAAGGCTGCATTTCCTATTGTGTGTATGTTGGTGTACATGTTGTCCTGTGGGTGTCACCTGTGGGCAGCCACCCCCAGGCTGTGCACGTGTTAATGGGGACAGGATCCTGGGTGTTACGTGTACGTGACCACTGTGATGTGCAACTGTTCATATCTGTGCATGTGCCATGGTCACATTTCACAGTGGTGTTTGTGTATGTCATGTCACATACCCCGTGAGTCCCATGTGGGACGGTATGTTTGAGCCAGGGTGTCCCAGTGGCACAATAGTGATGGCCCTCCACAGTCTTTGTGCATGTAGTGTTTACAATGTCTCTGATTTCATGTGCACAATGGGAGACAGTCTCCACATCCACGTTGTGTGTGCATGGACTCTGATGTTGTGCGTGTGTGTCACAGACGTCCATGGCTCTCCTGCCATGGCAAGTGTGGCCACTACCTGTGGGGGTCATGTTTGTTTTGTTGTGGTGTACACATGATACTCCAGGTGATGCCAGTGTCCATGTGGCATTACAGGGTCCCTGGGAATGTGCCTGTCGTTGAGCTGTGGTGCCTGGGGCACATCTGTCCTCACATGTCACTGGGGGTGACTGTGACACAGCATCATGATATCCAATGGGCCAACCTGGGACAAATTGATGCCACCTGTAGGACCGTGTTGACAGATGTTGGCCATGTATGTACCATACATGTCGTTCCGGTACTGCACACTTCATGTAGTTGTGCCTCATGATGATGTATGTTGGGATCTTGAGTGTGTTCAATGCCGCATATGTGGGGTGACTGACGATCTTGCTTACTTCTCCTCTGCACTGCAGGGCTCCTGCTGTCCATCGGCCATTCCCAGACCTGGCAACGATGGTGGAACGGGACAGCATCCGACGGTACCGCTTCACCAGGCAGCTGATTGAGGATTTTGCAGTGCAGTTGTCCCCACATTTGCAGCCTGGCCGGCCGTATCCTACAGCGCTGACCCCCAAGGTGAAGGTGATGGCAGCCCTACACTTCTTTGCCACCGGTACCTTCCAACATACTGTGGCGTCTGCTGGTGGGATGTCACAGACCATGTTCAGCCGTGTGCTCCGCGATTTCTTGGCGGCAATGTTGCTCTTCCTGAACCGGTACATCTATTTCCCTAGACTGCGACGACTCACTGACGTGAAGAGTGACTTTTATGCCCTGGGGAGGATGCCGCATGTCATTGGCTCCATTGATGGGACACATGTGGCTTTGGTACCACCACAGGCCCAGGAGCAGGCCTACAGGAACCGCAAGCACTACCACTCGGTCAATGCACTGGTGGTGTGTCTTGCAGACATGACCATCACACACGTGTGTGCCCGTTTCCCTGGTTCAGCACACGATGCCTTTGTGATGAGGAGTAGTCGCATCCCCAGGTTGATGGCACAGATGCAGAACCAGCGTGCCTGGCTTGTCGGTGTGTACTGACTTTGTGCCATTGTGTGTGATCTGATCTGTAGTATTCCGCCCACTTTTCCAAGTCAGCTGATGTGCACTTGTCTGTCCGTAGGTGACTCGGGATACCCCAACATGCCGTGGTTGCTGACACCCCTCAGGAACCCTGTGACACCTGCCCAGATGCGCTACAATGAGGCACATGGTCGGACCAGGAGAGTGATTGAGCGGACCTTTGGTCTCCTGAAGAGCCGCTTCCGCTGCCTGGACAAGACCGGAGGGTCCCTCCCATATGCCCCTGCGAAAGTGTGCAAGATTATCATCGTCTGCTGCATGCTCCACAACCTGGCAGTGCGGAAGGAGTTGCCTCTCATCCAGGATGACGATGACCAACATCCGCCACCTGTGGAGGATCCTGGCCTGGACCACGATGCCAGTGACGATGATGATGATGATGGTGATGGTGATGTCCGCACACAGCTCATCACCAACTTCTTTAGCTGAATGTGAGTATCCTGAGGTGTCATGTCAATGATGTGAGTTGGCATGATGTGTGGGTGGTGCTCTGGTGCTGTTGGAGTGTGTCCATGGGCTACTTGACTGGATGTGTGTTGCGATGTGTGGTGACAGGTGGGCTGTACTCCCCAACAGTGTTGACATGCTAACTTGGTTCTGGGTGGGTATCTTGTAACATGTATTGTGCATGAGTTTTGCTGTTCTGTCCTGTACTCCATTGCTTTTGACTGTGTGTCATTTCTGTCCTTCACAGGGTACTTTCAGATTCGTTTGGTCAACTGTGTCCACCGACAACGTGATTGCACATCCAGGCTGGTAGCTGTTGTGTCCCTACAGGTGATGTGCGCCACACCCATGGACTTCCTTCTGTCTACAGTTGTTGACTGTGTGCCCGCTACCAGGTGGGGTTACCTTGCATCTGTAGTGGTTACGGCATGTTGCTACTGTGTAATAAACCTGTGCTTCACTTAGTGATGTGCGTTGTCTGTGGTCACACATTTGACTGCCATTTGCTTACTGCACCTGTGGGCTACTTGACTACAACTGGGAATGGGTGTGGTGTCTGTGCATTGCACCGTCTTCCCTGGCAACATCAGTGTAGGCAATGAGTCAGATGGCCTAGGTGTGTATGTGTTGTGTAGCCCTGGTGGTGTGTCTCCCTCATATGTGTCACGTTGCCTGTACTCACATGCCTGTGTTGTCCTTGCTGTTGCAGTTCGCATACACAGTGTAATTTTGTTGTTCATCATCCCCATAACAGTACCCACGTTGGAATCACGACAGAGGCAAGTATGGTGTATTATTGTGTTTATTGTGATACATCTGTGATAATAGTGCATAGGATGGATTGTGCTGTACATGAATCTTGCAATCCCAAGTTCCTAGATGAATAGAAAGTCCAGGTAGACAGGATCCCCAGTATCGGGGCCACAGTTGTCTGACACATTGTTCCAACTTGTACTCCCCATGCAATGTGTGGGAGTAGTGTTGCCATCAACAGGGTGAACAGTCTGTGCACAAAGGCGAAAATCCAGAACAGGTTCAGGCTTCCTGGGAGTTGCGCTTGGCCATCAGCCTCTCACTTTCCCCTCCTCGGACGACCCCTCTTCTTGGGGGGGGCCCTCAAGTGCAGGCTGCTGCGGTGCAGGGGACTCTCCGCCAGAGTCCTCCTCCCTCCCTGTGGCAGTTGCAGTTTGTTCGGTACCAGATGTTGTTGGCACACAGGGAGGTGTGGACTGGTTGCTGTTCATCTGGCGGAGGCATTGTAAAATGTCCCTGTGCACCGCCGTCATCTCATGTAGTACATCCCACTTGGACTCCACGCGGGTCATGTGGGAGTCCACACGTGACATGTGGGAGTCCACACGTGACATGTGTGACTCCACATGGGACATGTGGGAGTCCAAGCGGGCATGATGGGCAGCCTGCTGCTGTTTGATGTCTCTGAGGAGCCCCACTACCTGGCTGAGCTCTCCGGTGCTGGACTGGTACGCATCAGCTATGCGTACCAGTTGTGGGTCTTCATGCACACCAGCAACGTCTGCAAGCAGCGACCTCTGTCTCCCACCCCTCCCACCACCCCTGCTGACATGTGCAGTGTGTGCAGTTGCACGCACAGATAACCCTGGTCCACCTTGGGGGTTGGTGGTGGTGGTGGTGTCCATGGCCCCAGGTTGGTCCAGGGTCACTGCGCTGGTGTTGTTCCTTATTCTGTCCATGTCGGCAGGGATGGTATTCGTGGTGACAGTCGTTGGAGGGGTGGGTGCAGGGGGTGCAGCTGGTGGACCTGCTGGTGCTGCAGCTGGTGGTCCTGCTGGTGCAGCATGTTGACTTGCACCGGATGTGCCAGGTTGTTCTTCATCGTCCGAGGAGGACAGAGGCTGTACGACGCCAGTGAGCTCGGCATCCTCTTGAGCCTGGGACTGGGACTCCTCAGCGTCTGCTGCTGTGTCCCTATCATCACCTGTTTTTGGGAGACACAAACAATGTATGTCATGTTTCTGCAGGCATCAGTGGTTGACACACCTGACAGTTGTGACTGTGCCTCGGGGTGCGGGCCTGTACATTGTATTGTCCTAAGTCGTCACAGTCAGGGGTTGATATTGGTGTGGCACATTGTCCTGCATTATTTGGGCATTTCTATGTATTCTCTGGGGTGTGAACATGGTCTGCATTGATTGTGTTTGGTTGACAGCCAGACCTCCTTCCCACCCACCCACCCACCCAGTCAGTTATCCCACCATGGAACGTGCTTGCATTGCAGGGAGTGTAAGTTGTCTCTCAGGATGTCAGTCAGAGGTGTCCTGCTGTTTGTTGGTGCACAGTTGGCAGCAGGGCCTTGTGCTCCCCGCAGCAGTAGCCAGTGTCAGCCATCTTGTGAGTCCTTCTCCACTCCCTGTGATGTGAGCATGGTTCAGGGTGGTGTTGATGGGCCAGTTGTGAGGCTGAGCAATGTCTGTGACTACGACTCCCATCATGCTATTGCCTCCACCCCCTTCCCAGCATGCCCATGCTTCCTTCCTTTTGACTCTGCTTCCCTGTGGGGTGGGCTGGCTGTGCTGACAGGATGGCTGGGAGTGTTGTCCTGGCAGTTGTTTGGCTAAGAGTCCCAAGAGTGTCCCTGTGCTTCACACAACATAACCCAGGGTGGTGGTGCTTTGTGGGATCTTGTGTTAGGATGGAGGGCATTGCATTCTACCAGGTGGGTACTGTGGAGTTTGTGTTGGGGGGGGTGTGAGGGGAGGTGCTGGTGACTATGGTCAGTGCTGCAAGTCCCCCTTCCCACCCAGCCAGCCGGATATCCCACCATGGAACGTGCTTGCATTGCAGGGAGTGTAAGTTGTCTCTCAGGATGTCAGTCAGTGGTGTCCTGCTGTTTGTTGGTGCACAGTTGGCAGCAGGGCCTTGTGCTCCCCACAGCAGTAGCCAGTGTCAGCCATCTTGTGAGTCCTTCTCCACTCCCTGTGATGTGAGCATGGTTCAGGGTGGTGTTGATGGGCCAGTTGTGAGGCTGAGCAATGTCTGTGACTACGACTCCCATCATGCTATTGCCTCCACCCCCTTCCCAGCATGCCCATGCTTCCTTCCTTTTGACTCTGCTTCCCTGTGGGGTGGGCTGGCTGTGCTGACAGGATGGCTGGGAGTGTTGTCCTGGCAGTTGTTTGGCTAAGAGTCCCAAGAGTGTCCCTGTGCTTCACACAACATAACCCAGGGTGGTGGTGCTTTGTGGGATCTTGTGTTAGGATGGAGGGCATTGCATTCTACCAGGTGGGTACTGTGGAGTTTGTGTTGGGGGGGTGTGAGGGGAGGTGCTGGTGACTATGGTCAGTGCTGCAAGTCCCCCTTCCCACCCAGCCAGCCAGCCAGATATCCCACCATGGAACGTGCTTGCATTGCAGGGAGTGTAAGTTGTCTCTCAGGATGTCAGTCAGTGGTGTCCTGCTGTTTGTTGGTGCACAGTTGGCAGCAGAGCCTTGTGCTCCCCACAGCAGTAGCCAGTGTCAGCCATCTTGTGAGTCCTTCTCCACTCCCTGTGATGTGAGCATGGTTCAGGGTGGTGTTGATGGGACAGTTGTGGGGGGGGCAATATGTGTGAGTGCGACTCCCATGATGCTATTGGCTACACTGACTTGGCCAGCATACACAGAATTCCTTCCTTTGAGTGGTCTTCACTGTGTGTTGGTGTTGTTGTGGTGGCTACATGTGTGGATGTGTGTGTTAGTTCTATTTGTGCCACTGCCTAGCTGTAGTTGTGGTTGTGTTTGTACATGTGTTGGCACAGTTGGATGTGACTTTTTTGATGGCATGTGTTGTGTTTATCTGACTGACATACACATTTTGGGATGATTCTGTTCTAGTTGCTGTGTAATTGCTATGAGTGCATGGTTTGACTCTCCCCTTGACAGTGATGTGTGTGTTTTGTGGCAGTTTATTGTGTACATTTGTTGTGTACTCACCAGGCTCTGGGATGTCCTCTAGTCCATATACGCTCACTGGCGGAAGGATGGCCCGCACCTTCTCCTCCCAGGGCCTGAGGTATACTGGCTTGGCAGGAGGGCCACTGCCGGTGTATTGGCTCAGGTGGTAGTCTTTCTTGAGCAGCTCCCGGACCCTCCTGCGCACGTCATACCACCTGTTCTGGATGTCGGTCTTTGTGCGCCGACATGGTGATTGGGCGTTCACCCTGTTGATGATCCTCTCCCACATCTTGGTTTTCTGCGACATGGGGGTCTGTTGGACCAGAGTGCCAAACAGCTGTGGCTCCACCCTGAGGATCTCGTCTACCATGACTTCCAATTCACTATCTAGGAACTTGGGATTCTTCTTGGGGGCATGGTGATGGGTGGTGATAGTGGGTGCTGTGTGTGTTGGTGTGCAGGTGAGGGTGTGTGGGTGTGTGTTGTGCTGGGTGTATGTGAGGTAGGTATTTGTTGGTGTGCTGCTGGTGTGTGGCTTGTGTGAGGGATGAGCTGTGGGTGTGTGGTTGCTTTCTCTTGGGTGCTGGCAGTGGAATGGCATTTGCAAAGGCTCATGGTAGTGATTTGTGTCCTTTATATAGGTGGAGTTGTTGGTGTGTCTTTGTTCTCTGTCCCCACCCCCCCAGTATTTATTGGCTTGGTAATTGCTTGTTTGGCCTTTTTTGGTTGATTTTTCCTTTGTGCTGTTTGTGTATGTTGGAAACGTTCTTGTGACCGAGTCGGACCCTGCATTGGTCTCGTACGGTGTTTTCCGTTTCGTTCACGCTGTGTTTGTGCAGTTTTGTATGCTGCGTACGCGTCGGTCGCGGTGTATTGTGTTGCTTCGGCTCGGTTTTGTATGCGTGTCGGTCGTACGGCTTGTCCTCCGTCCGACTCGGTCGTGTTTTTCGCGCCTTGCATCGTACTTTGCAGGTTGGAGTTGGCGGGTACGATTCGGTCGGATTTGTTCCGGGTGCGTGTCGGTCGGTTGGATTCGCGTGTTTTTCCGGCCGGATTGCTATTTTCCGAGCGGGTCGGTCGGTCGGCTTGGTTTCCTGACGTGTCGGTCGGATTTATCGCGGCTTGCATCGTACTTGGCGTGTCGGGCGCCACTGGTACGTGTCGGTCGGTATTTTTTCCGGATCCGAGTCGGTCGGTGCTTTTTCCGGCCCGAATCGGAATCGACCCCTAAGTCTAATAGGAATTTTGAGCTTACCAAAGAAATCTGCTCCTACACGATGTAGCCGAAAAGTAGTTCGTTTGAGACGCAAGAGAAAGCTCCACTAAAATCTGTCCTTTATAAGCAAAACCGTTAACCGCCAGTATCACCTGTGTCATTAGCACAAGGGAAGGTCTAACAACAAAGTATCTTAGTTCCCTTCATATTTTGAAAAGACGATCATACAAATAGTCAGCAAGATATTATATAACTTTCAATTCATATTATACCACCCAAACGCAGCACGAGACATGTAAAATCTTACGTCTGACAGACGCCATTCCTCTTACAAAATATAGTAGTCATTCTTCAAGATTCCAGTGAATTTTACGGTATCCCCTTATAACGTTATGTTCACGCATCCAAGTGTAACAATTAACACGTGTTCAAACAGCATTGTTAATACTTAATTCCCTAAATCTGCCATGGAAGATTCAGGTCAAAGAGATAGCTCCACCAGCAAAAGCGCGGAATACAATCTACCTCACAGTCCAAGTTCGAATCTCGTCCATGCCGTCAAAAAATGACAACATTTTTAATCATTTATTTTATTATATATCCAATCCTAAGGATAATCAGCAAGATATTACAAAAATTTCAGTTCGTATTATACCCCCCAAACGCAACACAAGACATGTAAAATCTTACATTTTACAAACGCCTATCCTTTTCAAAGATATAATAGTCATTCTTCAAGGTTCCAGATATTTCACGGAATCCCCTTACTATGTTGTGTTACCGCATCTAAGTGTAACGATTATCAAATATCCAATCAGCATCAGTAATATTTAATTCCCTAAATCCACCATGGAAGGTTCAGGTCAAAGGTATAGCTCCACCAACAAGCGCGGAACATAATCTGCCTCACAGCTCAAGTTCGAGTCTCCTCCATGCCATCACAAATAACAACAATCCTACAAGGCAGTAGTAACTAAACCACACCCTGTTTCTCTCCAAAATCTGCTTCATAACGGGTCAAAATTATGTACGATTTTATTCAATTGGAGCCTTGGCAAATATGGGAGCAGGCACATTCCAACCATATCTACTTTTGATTAAGCAGCCCATTGATATCAACTCTGTTATAATTTAAATCCAGAGGCTGGCCACATCCCACTCTTAATTGATATACAAATCCAGTACATATAGCATTCCAAGTAACATTTATGCCAAAATTGGGATAAAAATTACATCAACATAAATGGCTGCTTCAATATTGGTAACAATGTTTAAAATCTCTTTCCTACATATTTAGGCAGAAGGGAGGATGAACATTTTAAAATACAACAACATAATTACCAAGAGATGTTTCCAATGACAACCATATTGTCAATATAATCACAGAAAGTAGTGTAATTCCTCATCAGTATTGTGTCCCAACTTGGTACATCGTAACCGGCAAATCCAGCCCACCTCATTTTGTCGAAGGGACCGTTCCCTGTCCCCCCCCTAGATCTCAAGGGTATATGATCTATGCCATGGAACCAGATTTCTGCTCTGCCCCCATGACACACGCATATGTGTAGTCATTGGATATCTGCTATCTTGATGACGGATTGCCCTTATATGTTCCTGGATTCTAATTTTAAGTGCCCGAGTTGTACTGCCCACATAAATGATGTTACAATAGCATCCAATTATGTATGTAACATAAGTAGTTTTGCATGTTATAATTTGTCGCATTTTATAAACCCGAGAGGTATTGTAACATAATTCTTTCAGTCTATTTTTGCCATATTGGCACACACTGCAATCTGTACATTTAAAAAAACCATTTACTTGTGATGGCAGCCAAGTCTTTCCTGTCCTTCTTGGTTGCACATAGCTGGGGCACAACATGTCTCTTAAAGTTCTTCCCTTTCTGTAGGTCACTTTGGGTTTAATCGAAATTTCCCCCTTAACTCCTGGCACTTCCTGTAACAAACTCCAATGTTTATATAGAATCTTATAAATATCTTGACTGTGTTTATTATACTTCGTAACAAAGTTAATAGAAGTACGAGTAGATAAACCAACATTAGCAGAGCCCTGAACTTGCATTGTAGATTCCCTTGTTCTCTGTATTACTCTCTTCTCCGCATTGTCCAATATCAATTTTTTATAGCCTCTACACTCAAATCTTTTTCTAGTTGTTTTAAGATTTTCAATAAACAAATTGGTATCACTACAGTTCCTATGCATCCTCAACATTTCTCCATAGGGAATGTTGTTAATGGTTGTTTTAGGGTGCGCACTTGTGGCGTGTAATACACTATTACTCTCTGTAGGTTTTCGATACAGCTTGCTTTGTAGTTTATCACCTTCCACATAGAACGTAATGTCCAAAAAATCAATCTGCTCAACAGAGTGGTTCATTGTGAGAGCCACATTATATGGATTATTATTGAGCATTTGATCGAAACGATGTACTATATGTGACGCCTTTAAGGGGCTTCGTAGTTCCTCTTGGGCGGGCGTGGGGCGACTGGAAATGCCTGTTTGAACCATTATAAGGCACTATATAAATGTGATTGTCTTGGCTTTAGATCTAGATAGAGATCTTTATTTTCTCTCCAGGGGACTATAGTTGTTTTTAATTGATATTGCTATCTTCAATTTTAATTTAACTAAGAAGTCATTTTTGTGTATTGTACTTTTTTCATCAAGTCTTGAACATTATATTATACTATGACTGGCTTCTCATGGTATCGTAAATTATATTGCAGGCACATCAGCCTTTTTATATATTAGAGCCTCCGAGCCGGATTTGGGTCGGTTGCAGTTCAACTATTAGGTAAGCGAGTGGTCTTCCATATTGGACACTTTCAGTGTTTGAGAATATGCAGGTAGTCCTGTTCATCATTTGAAAATATATTCTTGTTTTTTCAAACATCTCTTGCAGGCATTATTACGACTTATGTAGTCGTTGCCTGTAGTACCCTATAACTAAAAAGAAAAATTGGTGGTCTATGGTGATTGGCCAGTGGAGTACACTTGAAAACTTGATATACAATTGCTTGGTCAACTCTTTGGAACCATTTAATATATTTTGGTAGGTGTATTATTCTTAACAGATTGGGGGCTTGATAAAAAATTTGCCAATTATTATAGGATGTAGTTCTTGGTTTCAGATTGAATTTATGTTTGATAATAGAGAAATATGGGGAATGCTCTCTCAAATGTTTTTTGTTGTTTACACTGGTGGTTTTAAATTTGTATTGTATAAATTATCATCTTTGCTAAAATATATTTAGGAAATTTGGGTTAAGGACAGATAGACGTTACAAGTGAATGATGTTAATATTCTTTCTTTCGAAAAAAATATTTTGTCAAATGTGAGGTAATAGGTTTTATATCAGAGCCTTGTCAATATTGGGCTTAGGTAAATTCTTTCACATGTTTTTATGTTTTTATGTTGTTTGTTTATTAGATGTCTGTAATGTATTATCAATTTAGTAATATGCATCGTATTAAAACAAATTTTATATTTTTAAACGTTATCTTACAGCCCTGATGAAGTTCTTGGGAAAGAACGAAACGCGTTGGCTGTTGTGGCTGTTTTATTTGACATCATTGTAAAGAAGAATAAAGATTCCATTGTCATTTCAAATACTGGACGGACATTCGTACTTGTATTTACTTTATATGGACCTTTTTGCAAAGTGGTGCAACCTGCAGTTGTTATATCTGTATTTTGGTTCTTCTAACCGCCCCTAGAGGAACGGCAGGGGCAGCGGAGTTGCACACAATGAGAGTATAAGGCTCTACGTTGGATACTAATTATTGGGAGGGAAACAAGGGGTGGCAGGTGCATCACAAAAACCGGGGAGTTTTTGTATAGGTTCGCTGTTTCCTTGTTGTTTTTA
>CAWUFW010028688.1:0-20868 GCA_963921515.1 Calotriton arnoldi | reverse complement strand
ACCAGACCCACCACCACCACCAGTACCACCACCACCAGTACCATCCACCACCAGTACCACCACCAGTACTACTACTCACCACCACCAGTACCACCTCACCACCAGTACCACTACCACCACCCACCAGTACCACCCACCAGTACCACCACCACCAGTACCACCACCAATGCTACCACCACCACCCACCAGTACCACCACCACCACCAGTACCACCACCACCAGTACCACCACCACCAGTACCACCACCAGTACCACCACCACCAGTACCACCACCACCAGTACACCACCCACCACTCACCACCAGTACTACCACCAGTACCAGTACCACCAGTACCACCAGTACCACCACCACAGTAACCACCACCACCACCAGTACTCACCACCACCAGTACCACCACCAGTACCACCACCACCAGTAACAGCACCAGTACCACCACCAGTACTACCACCACCACCAGTACCACCACCACCCACCAGTACCCACCTACCACCAGTACCACTCAGTACCACCACCACCAGTACCACCTCACCACCAGTACCACCACCACCAGTACCACCGACCACTCACCACCACCACCAGTACCACCACCACCAGTACCAGGACCACCAGTCAGCCACCACCCAGTACCATCACCACCACCAGTACAACCAGTACCAACCACCCACCAGTACCACATGTACCACCACCACTAGTACCACCACCACCACCACTCAGTACCACCAGTACCACCACTCTGTACCCACCACACCAGTACCACCACCACCAGTACCACCACCAGTACCCACCACCACCAGTACCACCGCCACCACCAGTACCACCACCACCACCAGTACCACCACCAGCACCAACACCATCCCACCAGTACCGCACCACCACCACCACCCACCAGTACCACCACCAGTACAACCTCCACCAGTAACCACCCCACCACCAGTACCACCCACCACCAGTACCACCACTACCACCAGTACCATCAGCCACCAGTACCCACCACCACCACCAGTACCACCACCACCAGTACCATCACCACCAGTACCACCACCAGTTCTACTACTCACCACCACCAGTACCACCACCAGTACCACCCAGTACCACCACCACCAGTACCACCACCACCAGTACTACTACCAGCACCACCAGTACCACCACCACCAGTACTACCACCACCACCAGTACCACCAACAGTACCAACTCAGTACACACCACCACCAGTACCACCTGTACCAACACCACCAGTACCACCACCAGTACCACCACCACCAGTACCACCACCACCAGCACCAAGTACCAGCACCACCAGTACCATCACCACCACTCACCACCACCACCAGTAACCACCACCAGTACCACCACCACCACCACCAGTACCACCCACCAGCACCAGTACCCACCACCAGTACCACCACCACCACTACCACCACCAGTACCACCACCAGTACCACCACCACCAGTACCACCACCACCACCAGTACCACTCAACCACCACCACCAGTACCACCACCACCAGTACCACCTCACCACCAGTACCACCAGCCACCACCAGTACCCACCAGTACCATCACCACCACCACCCAGTCCACCACCACCCCCACCAGTTCCACCCACCCACCACCAGTACCACCACCACCACCAGTAACAGTCACCACCACCCAGTACCACCACCACCACCACCAGTACCACCACCACCACCAGTGTACCACCACCAGTACCACCACCACTACCACCACCAGTACCACCACCACCAATACCACCTCACCACCAGTACCACCACAGACAGTACCACCACCACCAGTGCCACCAGTACCACCACCACACCAACACCACCAGTACCACCACACCAGTACCACCCACCAGTACCACCACCATCAGCACCACCAACACCAGCACCAGTACCACCACCACCAGTACCAGCACTCACCACCACCAGTACCACCCTCCAGGAACAGCACCCACCACCAGTACCCACCACCACCACCAGTACCACCACCAGTACTACCACCACCACCAGTACCACCACCAGTACCAGTACCACCAGTACCACCACCACCACATTACCACCTACCAGTACCACCACCACCACCAGTACCACCACCAGTACCACCACCACCACCAGCTACCACTACCACTACCACCACCAGTACCACCACCAGTACTACCACTACCAGTACCACTCAGCACCACTCAGTAACACCACCACCACCAGTACCACCACCCAGTACCACCACCACCACTACCAGCACCAGCACCACCACCACCACCAGTACCACCCACCACCACCACTACCACACGCACCAGTACTCACCACCACCAGTACCACCACCACCTCAGTACCACCCACCACCAGCCTCACCACCAGCACCACCACCACCAGTACCACCACCACCACCAGCACCAGTACTCACCACCAGCACCACCACCCACCAGTACCACCACCACCAGTACCACCCACCACCAGTACCACTACCACCACCAGTACCACCTAGTACCACCACCAGTTCCACCACCAGTACCACCCACCAGTACCACCACCAGTACTCACCACTCACCAGTACCACCACCACCACCAGTACCACCACCAGTAGCACCACCACCAGTATCACCACCAGTACCACCACCACCAGTACCACCCACCAGCCAGTACCACCACCAGTACCACCACCACCAGTACCACCACCCACCAGTACCACCACCACTACCACCACCAGTACCACCACCACTACCACCACCACCAGCACCACCCACCAGTACCACCACCACCAGTACCATCAACACCACCAGTACCACCACCACCACCTAGTACCACCACCAGTACCAGCCACCAGTACCACCACCACCAGTACCACCACCACCACCACCATTACCACCACCACCACCACTACCACCACCTGTACCACCACCAGTACCACCCACCCACCACTAGTACCACCACCACCAGTACCACACACCACCACCACCAATACCACTCACCACCATCAGTAACACGCATCACTACCAGTACCACCCACCACCAGTACCACCACCAGTACCACCCACCACCAGTACCACCACCACCAGTACCACTAGTACCACCACCAGTACCACCGCCAGTACCACCAACCAGTACCACCACCAGTACCACCACACCACCAGTACCACCACCACCAGTACCACCACCAGTAGAACCACCACCAGTATCACCACCTGTACCACCACCAGTACCACCCACCACCAGTACCACCACCACCACCACCAGTACCAGTCACCTACCAGTACCACACCAGCACCAGTACCACCCACCACAGTACCCACTCACCACCTCAGTACCACCACCCACCAGTACCAGTACCACCACCAGTACCACCACCAGTACCACCACCCACCAGTACCACCACCACTAGTACCACCACCAGTACCACCACCACCACCAGTACCACCCAATACCAGCACCAGTACCCACCACCATCAGTACCACACCACCAGTACCACCAGTACCACCACCAGCACCACCCACCAGTACCACCACCACCAGTACCACCATCACCACTCAGTACCCCACCACCACCAGTACCACTCACCACCAGTCACCACCACCAGTACCACCACCTGTACCACCACCCACCACCACCAGTACCACCACCAGTACCACCACCACTCACCTACCACCACTAGTCACCACCACCAGTACTCACCAGTACCACCACCCACCAGTGCCACCACTACCACCACCACCACCAGTACCACCTCACCACTACCAGTACCACCACCTCAGTCCCACCACCCAGTACCACCACCACCACCAGTACCCACCACCAGTACCACCACCAACCAGTACCACCCACCAGTACCACCACCACCCAGTACCCACCACCAGTACCAGTACCACCACCACTAGTACCACCCACCAGTACCACCACCACCACCACCACCACCACCACCACCACCACCAGTACCAGTATCACTCACCAGTACCACCACCACCAGTACCACCACCAGTACCACCACCAACCAGTACCACCCACCACCAGTGCCACTAGTCACCACTCACCAGTTCCACCGCCAGTACCACCACCCAGTACCACCACCAGTACCACCACCACCAGTACCACCACCACCAGTACCACCACCAGCAGCACCACCACCACCAGTATCACCACCTAGTACCACCACCAGTACCCACCACCACCAGTACCACTCACCACCACCACCACCCAGTACCACCAGTACCACCCAGCACCAGTACCACCACCCAGTACCACCACCACCAGTACCACCACCACCAGTACCACCATCAGCACCAGTACCACCAGTACCACCACCAATACCAGTACCACCAGTACCACCACCACTAGTACCACCACCAGTACCACCCACCACCAGTACCCACCTCAATACCAGCACCAGTACCCACCACCAGTACCAATACCACCACGCACCAGTACCACCACCAGCACCACCACCACCAGTTCCACCACCAGCACCACCACCAGTACCACACCACCACCAGTACCACCCACCCACCAGTACCACCACCACCAGTACCACCACCACTACCAGTACCACCACCAGTACCACCACCACCACCTAGTACCACCACCACCACCACCACCAGTACCACCAGCCAGCACTGCCAGTACCACCACCACCAGTACCACCACCACCACCCAGTGCCACCACTACCACCACCACCACCAGTACCACCACCACTACCAGTACCCACCACCAGTACCACCACCACCAGTACCACCACCACCACCAGTACCACCACCAGTACCACCACAACCAGTACCACCACCACCAGTACCACCACCTCCACCAGCACTACCACCACCACCAGTACCACCACCACCAGTACCACCACCTCAGTACCACCACCACCACCACCACACCAGTACCACCACCTGTACCCACCACCACTCAGTACCACCACCACCAGTACCACCACCCACCAGTACCACCAGCCACCACCACCAGTACCACCAACACCACCAGTACCACCCACCACCTACCACCAGTACCAGTACCACCACCAGTACCACTACCACCACCACCAGTACCACCACCACCAGTACCACCACCACTACCACCACCTAGTACCACCACCTGTACCACCACCAGTACCAGCACCACCACCACCACCAGTGCACCACCACCACCAGTACCACAACCACCACCACCCAGTACCACCACCACCACCAGCACCACCACCACCACCCATTACCAATACCACCCACCACCAGTACCACCCACCACCAGCACCACCACCACCAGTACCACCACCACCAGTACCACCACGCACCAGTACCACCACCTACCATCACCAGTACCACCACCACCACCATTACCACCACCACCAGTACCAGTAACTCAGCACCACCAGTACCACCACCACCACCAGTACCACCCACCACCAGTACCACCAGTACCCACCACCACCACCAGCACCACCACCACCACCAGTACCATCACCACCAGTACCACCACCACCAGTACCACCATCACCACCAGCACCACCACCACCACCAGTACCAATACCACCAGTACCACCAGCACCACTCACCAGTAACACCCACCAGTACCCACCACCCACCAGTACCACCACCACCAATACCACTACCACCAGTACCACCACCACCAGTACCATCAGTTCCACCACCAGTACCACCACCACCACCAGTACCACCACCAGTACCACCACCACCACCAGTACCACCACCACTACCAGTACCAGCACCAGTACCACCACCAGTACCACGTACCACCACCAGTACCACCACCACTAGTACCACCACCACCAGTACCACCTACCACCACCACCACCAGTACCAGCACCACCCACCAGTACTACCACCACCAGTACCACCAGTACCACCTCACCACCAGTACCACCACTACCACCACCAGTACCACCCACCAGTACCACCACCACCAGTACCACCACCACTAGTACCACCACCAGTACCACCACACACCAGTAACACCACCAGTACCACCCACCACCCATACCACCAGTCACCACCAGTACCACCACCAGTACCACCACCACTACTACCACCACCAGTACCACCACCAGTACCACCACCAGTACCACGTACCACCCACTACCAGTACCACCACCACCACCAGTACCACCACCCAGTACCAATACCCATCAGCACCAGTACCACCACCACCACCACCAGTACCACCAGTACCATCACTGCACCACCACCAGTACCACCACCACCAGTACCACCAGTACCACACACCAGCACTACCAGTACCACCACCACCATCACCACCAGTACCACCACCACCAGTACCACCACCAGTACCAGCACCACCAATACCAGTACCACCACCACTACCACCAGTACCATCACCACCAGTACCACCACACCACCAGTACCACCACCAGTACCACCACTACCACCAGTACCACCACCACCAGTACCACCACCACCAGTACCACCACCACCAGTACCACTCACCACCAGTACCACCACTCAGCTACCACCACCACCAGTACCACCACCAGTACCACCAACCAGTACAACCACCACCAGTACCACCACCACCAGTACCACCACCCACCGGGACCAGAACCACCACCACCAGTCACCACCAGCACCACCACCCAGTACCACCACCACAACCAGCACCAGTACCACCACCAGTACCACCACCAGTACCACCACCACCACCAGTACCACCACCACCACCAGTACCATCACCAGTACCACCACCAGTACTGCCACCACCCGTACCAGTACCCACCACCACCAGTACCACCACCACCACTACCAGTACCACCACCAGTACCACCACCACCAGTACCACCAGTACCACTCAATACCACCAGTACCACCACCATCCAGTACCACCAGCATCACCACACCACCAGTACCACCACCACCAGTACCACCACCTCCAGTACCACCAGTACCACCACCACCACCAGTACCACCACCACCAGTACCACCGCCACCATCACCAGTACCACGCACCAGTACCACCCACCACCACCAGTACCCACCCCAGTACCACCACCACCAGTACCACCACCACCAGTACCACCACCACCAGTACCACCAACCACCACCAGTACACCAGCCACCACCAGTACCACCACCACCACTACCACCACCACCACCACCAGTACCACCCACCACCAGTACCAGTACCACCAGTACCACCACCACCAGTACCAGTACCACCACCATCACCAGTACCAGTACCTACCACTAGTACCACCAGTACCACCACCAGTACCACCACCAGTACCACCACCCAGTACCACCACCAGTACCCACCACCCACCAGTACCACCACCACCACCACCAGTACCAGTACCACCACACCACCAGTACCACCACCACCACCAGTACCACCACTCACCACCACCAGTACCCACCACCACCAGTACCACCCACCACCACCAATACCACCACCACCAGTACCACCACTCAGTACCACCACCAGCCAATCACCACCACCACCAGTACCACTACCACCAGTACCAGTACCATCCCAGTCACCACCCAGTACCAGTACCACCACCACCAATACCACCAGTACCACCAGTACAAACACCAGTACCACCATCACCACCACCAGTACCACCACCCACCAGTACCACCACCAGTACCACCACGTACCAGTACTATCACCACCAGTACCACCCAGTACCAGTACCACCACCAGTACCACCACCACCAGTACCACCACCACCAGTACCACCAGCATTACCACCACAGTACCAACCACCAGTACCACCACCACCAGTACCAACCACCACCAGTACCACCACCACCACCACCAGTACCACCACTACTACCACCACCAGTACCACCACCACCAGTACCAGTACCACACCACCACCAGTACCACCACCAGACCACCACCAGTACTACCACCAGTCACCACCACCAGTACCACCACCACCAGTACCACCACTAGCACCCACCACCACCACCAGTACCACCACCACCAGTACCACCACCAGTACCACCACCACCAGTACCATCACCACCACCAGTACCCACCACCACCAGTACCACCACCAGTACCACCACCACCAGTACCACCACCAGTACCACTACCACCACCAACACCAGTACCACCACCACCACCACCAGTACCACCACCAGTACCACCACCAGTTCCACCACCAGTACCACCACCACAGTACCACCACCACCAGTACCACCACCACCAGTACCACCACCACCAGCACCACCACCACCAGTACCCACCAATACCAGCACCAGTACCACCACCACCAGTACCACCACCACCACCAGTACCACCTCCACACAGTACCACCACCAGTACCACCACCACCCACCAGTACCACCACCTGTACCACCACCACCACCAGTACCACCACCAACAGTACCACCAGTACCACTCACCACCAGTACCACCACCTGTACAACCACCACCAGTACCACCACCACCAGTACCACCACCACCACCAGTACCACCATCACTACCACCACCACCGTACCACCACCAGTACCACCACCACCAGTACCATCACCACCACCAGTACCACCCACCACCTGTACCCACCACCAGTACCACCCACCACCACCAGTACCAGCACCACCACCACCACCAGTACCACCACCACCACCATCACTCACCACCACCTAGTACCACCACCAGTACCACCACCACCAGTACCACCACCACCAGTACCACCACCACCACCACCAGTACCACCACCACCACCAGTACACAGTACCACCACCAGTACCACCACCACCAGTACCACCACCACCAGTACCACCACCACCACCAGTACCACCAGTACCACCACCAGTACCACCAGTCCAGTACCACCACCAGTACCACCACCAGTACCACCACCACCAGTACCACCACCACCACCAGTACCACCACCAGTAGAACCACCGCCAGTATCACCACCTGTACCCACCACCAGTACCCACCACCACCAGTACCACCACCAGTACCACCCACCACCAGTACCACACCACCCACCAGTACCCACCACCACCACTACCACCAGTACCACCACCTACACTACCACCACCAGTACCACCACTACCAGTACCACCACCACCAGTACCACCACTACCACCACCAGTACCACCACCACCAGTACCCACCACACCAGTACCACCACCACCACCACCAGTACCACCACCACCACCACCAGTACCACCACCACCACCAGTACCACCACCACCACCTGTACCACCACCACCAGTACCACCACCACCACCAGTACCACCACCCACCACCAGTACCAGTACCACCACCACCACCAGTACCACCACCACCACCAGTACCAGTACCACCACCAGTACCACACCACCACCAGTACCACCACCACCAGTCACCACCACCACCACCAGTACCACCACCCACCAGTACCACACCAGTACCACCACCTCAGCTACCAGTACCACCACCACCAGTACCACCACACCAGCACCACCACCAGTACCACCACCACCAGTACCACCACCACCAGTACCACCACCAGTAGAACCACCACCAGTATCACCACCTCGTACCACCACCCAGTACCACCACCACCAGTACCACATCACCACCACCACCAGTACCAGTACCACCACCAGTACCACACCACCGCACCAGTACCACCACCAGTCACCACCACCCACCAGTACCACCACCACCACCAGTACTCAGTCACCACCAGTACCACCACCAGTACCACCAGTACCACCACCAGTACCACCACCACCAGTACCCACCACCAGTACCACCACCACCAGTACCACCACAGTACCAGCACCAGTACCACCACTAGCACCAGTACCACCAGTACCAGTACCACCAGCACCACCACCACCAGTACCACCCACCACCAGTACCACCACCACCAGTACCACCTACCAGTACCCACCACCACCAGTACCACCACCAGTACCACCACCATGTACCCACCACCACCACCACCAGTACCACCACTCACCAGTACCACCACCACCACCACTCACCACCACCAGTACCACCACCAGTACTGCCAGTACCACCACCACCAGTGCCACCACTACCACCACCACCACCAGTACCACCACCACTACCAGTACCACCACCACCAGTCACCACCACCACCAGTACCACCACCACCACCACCAGTACCACCACCACCAGTACCACCACCACCAGTACCACCACCACCAGTACCACCACCACCCATACCACCAGTACCAGTACCACCACCACCAGTACCACCACACCAGTACCACCACCACCACCACCACCAGTACCACCACCACCACCAGTACCAGTATCACCACCAGTACCACCACCACCAGTACCACCACCAGTACCACCAACCACCAGTACCACCACCACCAGTCACCACCTAGTACCACCACCAGTTCCACCGCACCAGTACCACCACCAGTACCACCACCAGTACCACCACCACCAGTGCACCACTCACCACCAGTACCACCACCACCACCAGTACCACCACCACCAGTATCACCACCTCAGTACCACCCACCAGTACCACCCACCACCAGTACCACTACCACCACCACCAGTACCACCACCACCACCAGCACCAGTACCACCACCACCAGTACCACCACCACCAGTACCACCACCACCACCAGTACCACCACTACCAGTACCACCACCACCAGTACCACCACCACCAGTACCACCAGTACCACCACCCAGTACCACCACCACCAGTACCTCACCACCAGTACCACCACCACCACCAGTACCACCAATACCACCAGCACCAGTACCACCACCAGTACCACCACTCACCACCAGTACCAGTACCACCAGCACCACCACCACCAGTACCACCAGCACCACCACCAGTTCCACCACCACCAGTACCACCACCACTCAGTACCACCACCAGTACCACCACTCACCAGTACCACCACCACCAGTACCAGTACCACCACCACCTAGTACCACTACCACCACCACCACCAGTACCACCATCACCACTACCAGTACCACCACCACCAGTACCACCCACCACCAGTACCACCACCACCACCACCACCACCAGTACCACCACCACTACCAGTACCACCACCAGTCCCACCACCAGTACCACCACCACCACCAGTACCACCACCAGTACCACCACCAACCAGTACCACCACCAGTACCACCCCCACCAGTACCACCAGTACCAGTACCACCACCACCAGTACCACCACCAGTACCACCACACCACCACAACCAGTACCACCACCTAGTACCACCACCACCAGTACCACCACCACTAGTACCACCACCACCAGTACTCACCAACCACCACCACCAGTACCACCACCACCACCAGTACCACCACCACTACCACCCAGTAACCAGCATCACTACCAGTACCACCACCACCACCAGTACCACCACCACCAGTACCACCACTACCACCACCTGTACCACCACCAGTACCACCACCACCAGTACCACCACCACCAGTACCACCACCACCACCACCACCCAGTACCACCACCACCACCAGCACCACCACCACCACCCAGTACCAGTACCACCACCTCACCAGTACCACCACCAGTACCACCACCAGTACCACCAGCACCACAGTACCACCACCATCACCAGTACCACCACCACCAGTACCACCACCACCAGTACCACCAGTACTCAGTACCACCAGTACCACCACCACCACCAGTACCACCACCACCACCAGTACCACCAGTACCACCACCACCACCACCACCACCACCAGTACCAGTACCACCACCAGTACCACCACCACCATGTACCACCACCACCAGCTACCAGTACCACCACCAGTACCAATCACCACCACGTACCAGTACCACCACTACCACCACCAGTACCACCACCAGTACCACCACCACCACCAGTACCACCACCACCACCACTACCACTACTACCAGTACCACCACCACCAGTACCATCAGTTCCACCAACCAGTACCACCACCACCACCAGTACCACCACCACCAGTACCACCACCACCACCAGTACCACCACCACCACCAGTACCAGCACCAGTACCACCACCAGCACCTGTACCACCACCACCAGTACCACCACCACTACCAGTACCACCACCAGCACCAACCACCACCACCAGTACCACCACCACCAGTACCACCACCACCAGTACCACCACCAGTACCACCACCACCAGTGCCACCACTCACCACCACCAGTACCACCACCACCAGTACCACCACCACCAGTACCACCACCACCACTAGTACCACCACCAGTACCACCTCACCACCAGTACCACTACCACCAGTACCACCACCACCCAGCCTACCACCAGTACCAGTACCCACCACCAGTACCACCACCACCACTACCACCACCAGTACCACCACCAGTACCACCACCAGTACCACCACCAGTACCAGTACCACCACCACCACCAGTACACCACCACCAGTACCAATACCATCAGTACCAGTACCACCACCACCACCACCAGTACCACCAGTACCATCACTCAGTACCACCACACACCAGTACCACCACCACCAGTACCACCTCAGTACCACACCAGCACCGCCAGTACCACCACCACCATCACCACCAGTACCACCACCACCAGTACCACCACCAGTACCAGCACCACCATACCAGTACCACACCACCACTACCACCAGTACCATCACCACCAGTACCACCACCTACCACTAGTACCCACCACCAGTACCACCACCACCAGTACCACCACCACCAGTACCACCACCACCAGTACCACCACCACCAGTACCAATACCACCAGCACCACTCACCAGTACCACCACCACCACCAGTACCACCACCAGTACCACAACCAGTACCACCACCACCAGTACCACCACCACCAGTACCACCACCACCAGGACCAGACTACCACCACCAGTACCACCAGCACCACCACCAGTACCACCACCACACCAGCACCAGTACCACCACCACCAGTACCACCAGTACCAGTACCACCACCAGTACCACCACCACCACCACTACCACCACCAGTACCATCACCACCAGTACCACTGCCACCACCACCGTACCAGTACCACCACCACCAGTACCACCCACCACCACTACCAGTACCACCCACCAGTACCACCACCACCACCACCACCAGTACCAACACCACCAGTACCACCACCACCAGTACCACCAGTATCACCACCACCAGTACCCACCACCACCAGTACCACCACCACCACTACCACCACCAGTACCACCACCACCACCAGTACCACCACCACCAGTACCGCCACCACCACCAGTACCAGCACCAGTACCACCACCACCACCACTAGTACCACCACCAGTACCACCACCACCAGTACCACCACCACCAGTACCACCACCACCAGTACCACAACCACCACCAGTACCAGCACCACCACCAGTACCACCACCACCACCACCAGTACCACCACCACCACCAGTACCACCACCACCAGTACCAGTACCACCAGTACCACCACCACCAGTACCAGTACCACCACCACCAGTACCAGTACCACCAGTACCACCAGTACCACCACCAGTACCACCACCACCAGTACCACCACCACCAGTACAACCACCAGTACCACCACCACCAGTACCACCACCACCACCACCACCACCAGTACCACCCACCACCAGTACCACCACCACCACCACCAGTACCACCACCACCACCAGTACCACCACCACCAGTACCACCACCACCACCAGTACCACCACCACCAGTACCACCACCAGTACCACCACCAGCACCATCACCACCACCACCAGTACCACCACCACCAGTACCAGTACCATCCACCAGTCACCACCAGTACCCAGTACCACCACCAGTACCACCACTGTCACCACCAGTACAACCACCAGTACCACCATCACCACCACTACCAGTACCACCACCACCACCAGTACCACCATCACCACCACCACCACCAGTACCATCACCACCAGTACCACCCACCACCAGTACCACCACCAGTACCACCACCACCAGTACCACCACCAGTACCACCACCAGTACTCACCAGTACCACCACCAGCACTACCACCACCAGTCCTACCACCACCAGTACCACCCACCACCACCAGTACCACCACTACTACCACCACCAGTACCACCACCACCAGTACCAGTACCACCACCACCAGTACCACCACCAAGTACCACCACCAGTACCACCACCAGTCCCACCACCAGTCACCACCACCACCAGTACCACACCACCACCAGTACCCACCACTAGTACCACCACTACCACCACCACCAGTACCACCACCACCAGTACCACCACCAGTACCACCACCACCACCAGTACCATCACCACCACCACCAGTACCACCACCACCAGTACACCACCACCAGTACCACCACCACCACCAGTACCCACCACCAGTACCACCACCAGTACCACCAGTACCACTCACCAATCACCAGCACCACCCACTACCACCACCACCAGTACCACCACCAGCCACCACCACCAGTACCACCACCAGTACCACCAGTACCACCACCAGCACTCACCACCACCACCACCAGTACCACTCACCAGTACCACCACCACCAGTACCACCACCACCAGTACTACCACCACCACCACCAGTACCACCACCACCACCAGTACCACCAGTACCAGCACCACCACCAGTACCACCCACCACCAGTACCACCACCACCAGTACCTACCACCAGCACCACCACCACCACCAGTACCACCACTCAGCACCACCACCACCAGTACTCACCACCAGTACCACCACCACTCAGTACCACCACCACCAGTACCACCACCAGTACCACCACCAGTACCACCACCACCACCAGTACCACCACCACCACCAGTACCACCTACCACCACCAAGTACCAGTACCACCACCACCAGTACCACCAGTACCACCAGTACCACCACCAGTACCACCACCAGTACCACCACCACCAGTACCACCACCTACCACCACCACCACCATCACCAGTACCACCAGTACCAGTACCACCACCAGTACCACCACCACCAGTACCACTAGTACCACCACCAGTACCAGCCACCACCAGTACCACGTCACCACCAGTACCACCACCACTACCAGTACCACCACCAGTACCACCACCACCAGTACCACCACCACCACCAGTACCACCACCACCAGTACCACCACCACTACCAGTACCACCACCACCACCACCAGTAACACTCACCACTACCAGTACCACCACCACCAGTACCAGCACCACCAGTACCACCACTGCCAGTACCACCACCACCAGCCACGTACCACCACCACCACCACCACCAGTACCACCATCAGCTACCACCACCACCAGTACCACCACCACCAGTACCACCACCACCACCAGCTCACCAGTACCACCATCAGTACCACCACCAGTACCACCACCAGTACCACCAGTACCAGTACCACCACTAGTACCACCAGCACCACCAGTACCACCACCAGTACCACCAATACCACCAGTACCACCACCAGTACCACCACCAGTACTACCACCAGTACCACCACCACCACCAGTACCAGTACCACCACCAGTACCACCACCACCACTCAGCACCAGTACCACCACCACCAGTACCACCACTACCAGTACCACCACCACCACCACACCACCACCAGTACCAGTACCACCACCCACCACCACTACCAGTACCACTCACCAGTACCACTAACGCCTTGGTCACCACCACCACCACCAATAGCACTCACTAATCACCACCACCAATACCACCACTAGTCGCCACCTCAGCATCTCTCGCTCACTAGTAATAGCAGAGGCATCTGTCACGAGGCTGGGCTGCAGCCAGACCATCCCCCCCTCCCTCCATGTGTGCCATAAAGCGCAGCTCCACCCTGCACCAGGAGGTGAGGCCAGGGGCCCTGCTGCTCCTGGAGTGTTTATTAGGGCCAAAGATAGCAATGACATTACGCAATGCCACACTGCACACCCAAATCACGGAGAGGGCAGGAAAGTAGCCCCCATTCCCCGCTCTGCCTCCCCTGAGATGCGACAGTGTAACTCGCAGTGCGAAAGGTGTTGGAAGCGCTTCTGTTAGTGCTTGCATGCTCTCGGAGTCATATGTAACTCCTCTACCACACTTCGTGTCTGTGTAATTTGTGAACACTTACACATCTTCTTCACTCGCACCATTTATCACTACTTTGAATGACGTCGCAGGCCGGTCTCTTCCTCTGACATTTACCAATCTAACAAGCGTGTCAGGAAGTCCTTTATTAGCAATGCAATAGGTCTCGCGTTTGCGGAATAAGCTAATAGTGTTGTAAATGACGATGCCTTTTTGTTTATGTTTCTTAGAGCCCAGAACGCAAATAAAGAGCGCGTTGACATTTACAAATGGCAATAGCTCAAACTACTCGCATGAATGTGAGATCCTGTTGCGATTGCAAACTGCTTGTTTACGTGTCGTGCCTGGCTGCAGGATTTGGACCCCAGCTCAGCCGGCTCCTGTGAAATCTGGCAAACCTGCACATTTTTAAAGCTGAGACATCCTGGGGAAGTCCCAGGATGCAGGGGTGACTCAGGTGGGAGCCCCCTCACCTGAGGTTTCTGCTGCCCAGAATCCCTGCAAACCTCAAACTTTGTAATAAGAAAAATATTCTGGAATCTGCAGAGGGACACAGGCTTTCACCCACCCAGCATTCCTTCGTAAGTCTTTGCGATAAAAAATGGTGCCTCACTTATGTGGTTAGGGCTTAGTGCCCGCAACCAGGAAATGGCCCAAAATCGCAACATGGGTACATCAAGCATTTTTTCCACTCAAAATGGACCCTTTATTCACATTGTGCCTAGCTGTGGATTTTGAGCGCCTTTGCTCAGCCGGCACCTCACGGAGAGCCTAGCACACCTACACAATTTTATAAACTAGACATCCAGGAAATCCGGGTGGGGGTGATTTGTGTGGCTCTCACCGGGATTCTGTTGCCCAGAATCCCTGGCAAACCTCAAACTTTGTAAAAAAAAAACATTTTCCTCACATTTCTGTGATGTGAAAGTTCTGGAATCTGTGGGGAGCTACAGAAACTTAACGCCCACCCAGCAGTCCCTCGATCTCCCGGACAAAAATGGTGCCTCCCTTGACAGATTGGCCGGCCCTGGTGCCTGGCCGACAGGAAGCGACCCAAAGCAGCGTGGGCATCACTAATTCTTCCCAGTGATAACTGACCCTTTTTTTATGAAATGAATGCGCTTAGCTGAGGTTTTTCGACCCTCAACCTCGTGCCAGCACCTGGGAGCATCCTAGAAACCTGCACATTTTTGTAAAGCCAGATAGCCTCGGGAATCCAGGATGGGAGTGATCAGGTGACTCTCACTGGGTTCTGCTACCCAGAATCCCTTTGCCAAACCTCACAAACATTGTAAAACACAAAACACATTTTCCTCACATTTCTGTGATGGAGGATTTCTGGAATCTCCTGAGTGAGCCATGCACTTCACCCACCCAGCAGTCCCCAAGTCTCCGATAAAAATGGTGCCTCCACTTTGTGTGGATGGAACTGGTGCCAGTGACAGAGGCGTCGTTAAAGCGCTAACGTGGGTACATCACATTTTTCCAGTGAAGCTTACCCTGCCACCGCCAATGTGCCTAGGGCTGTGGATTTTGGACCCCTAACTCCAGCCGGCACTGGGAAACCTAGCAAACCTGTACATTTTTAAACCTAGACATCCTGGGTAATCCAGGATGCGGCGACTTCGTGAAGGCTCTCACCAGGTTTCTGTTACCCAGTAATCCCTTGCAAGCCTCAAACTTTGCAAAAAAAAACTATTCTCCTCACATTTCTGTGTGATGGAAAAGTTCTGGAATCTGCGGGGTGCCTGAACCCTACACATGCCCAGCATTCCCCCAAGTCCTCTGATAAAAATGGCACCTCACTTGTGTGGGTGGGCTAAGTGCTCCGCTGGCAGGGAAGGGCCCAAAGCGTGTTGTGGAGACATCAAGGCTATCTATCACAAAACAACCTGGTTTTTGCCATGAGCCACCCTGTGCTATTGGTTTCCGGGCTCCGAGCTGCCATCTTGGGAAACCTACTTAACCTCATGACATTTCTGAAAACCAGATGCTCCAGGAGTCAAGGAGGTATGGCTGCTGCCGGATCCCTCATCAGTCTTCCCTGCCCAGAATCCCCGCCTGAGAGTCTTAGATGTAGCTGAAAATCAAGTGTAGCACAGCATTTCTGTATTAGAATGGAATAGCTTGGATCACCAGGCTGGCATCAACTTCTACCACCCAGTCGTTCCTCCCAC
The DNA here is from genome assembly GCA_963921515.1 of Calotriton arnoldi. NCBI lineage: Eukaryota > Metazoa > Chordata > Amphibia > Caudata > Salamandridae > Calotriton > Calotriton arnoldi. The sequence continues at coordinate 2,640 of CAWUFW010028688.1, read as the reverse complement.
GTCTCCCCGACAAAATAGTACCTCACTTGTGTGGGTGGGCCGAGCACCCGCTGCAAGAGAGGGCCCAAAACGTATCAGTGGGCTTCCCAAGAATTGCCTGTCTACAAAGCGACCTGATTTTGAGAGTGGCATCTGCACTTTGGTCCCGGGTTCAGAGGCGGCCATCTAGGGGAACCTACCTAACCCAGACATTTCTGAAACCGAGCACCTGGGAGTCCAGGGGAGGCATGGCCAGTGTGGGTCCTCCAACGTTTTCCTACCCAGAATCCCCCTGCAAATCTTCACATTTAGCTCAAAAACACATTTTCTCTCACATTTCTGTCTGGTATCACTGTGCCGGGACAAAGGTCTCTACCACCTAGCGCTGCCCTTGAGCTTCCCTGGGTCAGGCCCAGCACATAACAGCATGTCAGCGATCAACAGAACAGTCGCCATTTAAGGGCCCATCACTCTCTACATGCCCACATGCCTGACACAGCTTTTGTACCACCCTCCTGGGCTGGACAGATTGTGTGTGACTGGCGTTTGGCTTACCAGTGTCAGCGTGTAGTGACTAATAGCAAACACAAGATATGAGTGGACAGTGCAACAGAGCTTTCAGGACACTCACCTCAGTCACAGATCTTGGTTGAATCCTATCATCGATTCTTTGGCTCACTGTGCCACTCCCAGTTCAGGCACGGCTATGTGCACGTCAGTCTTGACCCTGTGCCTCAGTGGGAATGAGTCCAGCCCGAGCTGCCAGCCATGTCTTCCCTGGACCGGAAGCAAGCATCCTGGACCGGTTTTGGCTAACAGCCCTCATCAGCCAGGCCAGCTTGAATCCAGTGGCAGCAGTGAGCAAGGGACCCACGTCTCGGGCAAACCCTGCCAACTCCAGGGCAAACAAAGCAAGCACAAGGAGATGATGGACAGAGCGCTGAAACTTTCCAGACACTCACCCCCCAGTCACAGATCTGGGCTTGAATCCATCATCGTTCTTAGCTCACTTCGCCACCCCAGTTCAAGACCCAGCTATATGCAAGTCAGTCTTGACCCTGTGCCTCATGGGAACAGTCCAGCCCGAACTGCCAAGCCGTCATGCTCTCCCTGGACCGGAAACAAGCATCCTGGGGCTGGGCTTCGGGCTAACAGGCCCTCACATCAGCCAGGCTAGCTTGAATCCCGGTGGCAAAGCGGGTAAGGGGCCCACGCCACCACTCGGGCACCTGCCAGCCAGGCGCCGGTCCACCACTCACCGCCAGCCCAGCGCTCTTGGTCCACACTCCACCGCCCGGCCAAGCGCCAGTCCACACTCACCGCCAGCCAAGCGTACCAGTCACGCTGCCACCACCAGCCAAGCGCCAGTCCACGACACCGCCAGCCAAGCCCCAGTCCACGCACACCGCCAGCCATGGCGCCAGTCCACACACCACAGCCAAGCGCCAGTCCACACACCTCCAGCCAAGCGCCAGCCTCACACAACACCGACCAGCGAAGCGCTCAGTCCACGCACAACACCAGCCAAGTGCCAGTCCAGACACACCGCCAGCCAAGCGCCAGTCCACATACACCTCCAGCCAAGCACCAGTCCACACACGCCGGCCAAGCGCCAGTCCACACACACCCGCCAGCCCAGCACCAGCCCACACACTGCCATCACATTTTGTCTTTTATACAAAAAAGAGAACACAAACAAATTGTAGGCAGATTAAGCAAAAACTGCAAACACAAAAAGCTGAACCAAACACGATCGCCAGACTAATGCAACCTTGAAACTGGGAAGAAAACATATAGAATCACAGACCAGGCAGAACACACATGGATGCTCCCAAAATTATTTTGCGTGCGGAACATACTCAAAGTAAGCACAGCGCACACAGCGCAGACTTAGAAGGACACTCGGGGGCAGTACATTCGAGTCTCCTTCCGCGTACCTCTTCGACAACAGACACTACATCTCCTATTGGGAAAGTCTTGTAGGGCATGCGAGGAATGTGATTGGAAAGTGGCGTATCCTTCAACTCTAGCCATACATCCTCCACCACTCCAACCTCTGTGAACACTTGCCTGTTCCACTACAACAAGGCTGAGTGGCCTAATCACAGACGACCCAGCAAGTCTAGCTGCTGTCATCCTTGACTCCAGGAGAACAATCCTTAAACACAACAAATGCATTAAAGCTGCTAAGGGAAAAGATAGCCAACTTCATACCAAAAGCAAGCCTTACGAAAGAGTAGTGAAAGGTTCCAACCTCTGATCTACTCTATCAACACCACCCATGTGCCTATTATAGCCTAAATGCATACAGGTTTGCGCACTCTTCAGCAATCCTGACTCCAGCCCACAAGGTGAAATACTTTCATCTTGGATGGTAGTCAGCATGAAGACAGACCTTCTCTGAATCTGCAAACCCTACAGCTAGAAGTTCCTCACTACAACAACGCTCTGCACTGTCCCCTCGGCCAGCTTTGACCTCAACAGGTTCTTTTGGGAAACCTTACGGCATGACTGTGCCGCAAGCAACAGTGCCCACTTTGGCCAAATTCTGAACAATAACTGCACACCAGTGTAGGACGGATCTATTACATAAATGATGACCTTAATTAAAAATCCTCTATCAAGTTCCCACACAATTTTCTCTCTCGCTCCAAAAGTGGA
>CAWUFW010028687.1:0-20872 GCA_963921515.1 Calotriton arnoldi | reverse complement strand
TGACGTGCGCAGGAGGGTACGGAAACTGCTGAAGCAAGATTACATCAACAGCCAACACACCGGCAGTGGCCCTCCTGCCAAGCCAATATACCTCAGGCCCTGGGAGGAGAAGGTGCGGGCCATCCTACCGCCAGTGAGCATATATGGACTAGAGGACATCCCAGAGCCTGGTGAGTACACAACAAATGTACACAATAAACTGCCACAAAACACACACATCACTGTCAAGGGGAGAGTCAAACCATGCACACATAGCAATTACACAGCAACTAGAACAGAATCATCCCAAAATGTGTATGTCAGTCAGATAAACACAACACATGCCATCAAAAAAGTCACATCCAACTGTGCCAACACATGTACAAACACAACCACAACTACAGCTAGGCAGTGGCACAAATAGAACTAACACACACATCCACACATGTAGCCACCACAACAACACCAACACACAGTGAAGACCACTCAAAGGAAGGAATTCTGTGTATGCTGGCCAAGTCAGTGTAGCCAATAGCATCATGGGAGTCGCAGTCACACATATTGCCCCCTCCACAACTGTCCCATCAACACCACCCTGAACCATGCTCACATCACAGGGAGTGGAGAAGGACTCACAAGATGGCTGACACTGGCTACTGCTGTGGGGAGCACAAGGCCCTGCTGCCAACTGTGCACCAACAAACAGCAGGACACCACTGACTGACATCCTGAGAGACAACTTACACTCCCTGCAATGCAAGCACGTTCCATGGTGGGATAACTGACTGGGTGGGTGGGTGGGTGGGAAGGAGGTCTGGCTGACAACCAAACACAATCAATGCAGACCATGTTCACACCCCAGAGAATACATAGAAATGCCCAAATAATGCAGGACAATGTGCCACACCAATATCAACCCCTGACTGTGACGACTTAGGACAATACAATGTACAGGCCCGCACCCCGAGGCACAGTCACAACTGTCAGGTGTGTCAACCACTGATGCCTGCAGAAACATGACATACATTGTTTGTGTCTCCCAAAAACAGGTGATGATAGGGACACAGCAGCAGACGCTGAGGAGTCCCAGTCCCAGGCTCAAGAGGATGCCGAGCTCACTGGCGTCGTACAGCCTCTGTCCTCCTCGGACGATGAAGAACAACCTGGCACATCCGGTGCAAGTCAACATGCTGCACCAGCAGGACCACCAGCTGCAGCACCAGCAGGTCCACCAGCTGCACCCCTGCACCCACCCCTCCAACGACTGTCACCACGAATACCATCCCTGCCGACATGGACAGAATAAGGAACAACACCAGCGCAGTGACCCTGGACCAACCTGGGGCCATGGACACCACCACCACCACCAACCCCCAAGGTGGACCAGGGTTATCTGTGCGTGCAACTGCACACACTGCACATGTCAGCAGGGGTGGTGGGAGGGGTGGGAGACAGAGGTCGCTGCTTGCAGACGTTGCTGGTGTGCATGAAGACCCACAACTGGTACGCATAGCTGATGCGTACCAGTCCAGCACCGGAGAGCTCAGCCAGGTAGTGGGGCTCCTCAGAGACATCAAACAGCAGCAGGCTGCCCATCATGCCCGCTTGGACTCCCACATGTCCCAAGTGGAGTCACACATGTCACGTGTGGACTCCCACATGTCACGTGTGGACTCCCACATGACCCGCGTGGAGTCCAAGTGGGATGTACTACATGAGATGACGGCGGTGCACAGGGACATTTTACAATGCCTCCGCCAGATGAACAGCAACCAGTCCACACCTCCCTGTGTGCCAACAACATCTGGTACCGAACAAACTGCAACTGCCACAGGGAGGGAGGAGGACTCTGGCGGAGAGTCCCCTGCACCGCAGCAGCCTGCACTTGAGGGCCCCCCCAAGAAGAGGGGTCGTCCGAGGAGGGGAAAGTGAGAGGCTGATGGCCAAGCGCAACTCCCAGGAAGCCTGAACCTGTTCTGGATTTTCGCCTTTGTGCACAGACTGTTCACCCTGTTGATGGCAACACTACTCCCACACATAGCATGGGGAGTACAAGTTGGAACAATGTGTCAGACAACTGTGGCCCCGATACTGGGGATCCTGTCTACCTGGACTTTCTATTCATCTAGGAACTTGGGATTGCAAGATTCATGTACAGCACAATCCATCCTATGCACTATTATCACAGATGTATCACAATAAACACAATAATACACCATACTTGCCTCTGTCGTGATTCCAACGTGGGTGCTGTTATGGGGATGATGAACAGCAAAATTACACTGTGTATGCGAACTGCAACAGCAAGGACAACACAGGCATGTGAGTACAGGCAACGTGACACATATGAGGGAGACACACCACCAGGGCTACACAACACATACACACCTAGGCCATCTGACTCATTGCCTACACTGATGTTGCCAGGGAAGACGGTGCAATGCACAGACACCACACCCATTCCCAGTTGTAGTCAAGTAGCCCACAGGTGCAGTAAGCAAATGGCAGTCAAATGTGTGACCACAGACAACGCACATCACTAAGTGAAGCACAGGTTTATTACACAGTAGCAACATGCCGTAACCACTACAGATGCAAGGTAACCCCACCTGGTAGCGGGCACACAGTCAACAACTGTAGACAGAAGGAAGTCCATGGGTGTGGCGCACATCACCTGTAGGGACACAACAGCTACCAGCCTGGATGTGCAATCACGTCGTCGGTGGACACAGTTGACCAAACGAATCTGAAAGTACCCTGTGAAGGACAGAAATGACACACAGTCAAAAGCAATGCAGTACAGGACAGAACAGCAAAACTCATGCACAATACATGTTACAAGATACCCACCCAGAACCAAGTTAGCATGTCAACACTGTTGGGGAGTACAGCCCACCTGTCACCACACATCGCAACACACATCCTGTCAAGTAGCCCATGGACACACTCCAACAGCACCAGAGCACCACCCACACATCATGCCAACTCACATCATTCACATGACACCTCAGGATACTCACATTCAGCTAAAGAAGTTGGTGATGAGCTGTGTGCGGACATCACCATCACCATCATCATCATCATCGTCACTGGCATCGTGGTCCAGGCCAGGATCCTCCACAGGTGGCGGATGTTGGTCATCGTCATCCTGGATGAGAGGCAACTCCTTCCGCACTGCCAGGTTGTGGAGCATGCAGCAGACGATGATAATCTTGCACACTTTCGCAGGGGCATATGGGAGGGACCCTCCGGTCTTGTCCAGGCAGCGGAAGCGGCTCTTCAGGAGACCAAAGGTCCGCTCAATCACTCTCCTGGTCCGACCATGTGCCTCATTGTAGCGCATCTGGGCAGGTGTCACAGGGTTCCTGAGGGGTGTCAGCAACCACGGCATGTTGGGGTATCCCGAGTCACCTACGGACAGACAAGTGCACATCAGCTGACTTGGAAAAGTGGGCGGAATACTACAGATCAGATCACACACAATGGCACAAAGTCAGTACACACCGACAAGCCAGGCACGCTGGTTCTGCATCTGTGCCATCAACCTGGGGATGCGACTACTCCTCATCACAAAGGCATCGTGTGCTGAACCAGGGAAACGGGCACACACGTGTGTGATGGTCATGTCTGCAAGACACACCACCAGTGCATTGACCGAGTGGTAGTGCTTGCGGTTCCTGTAGGCCTGCTCCTGGGCCTGTGGTGGTACCAAAGCCACATGTGTCCCATCAATGGAGCCAATTACATGCGGCATCCTCCCCAGGGCATAAAAGTCACTCTTCACGTCAGTGAGTCGTCGCAGTCTAGGGAAATAGATGTACCGGTTCAGGAAGAGCAACATTGCCGCCAAAACATCGCGGAGCACACGGCTGAACATGGTCTGTGACATCCCACCAGCAGACGCCACAGTATGTTGGAAGGTACCGGTGGCAAAGAAGTGTAGGGCTGCCATCACCTTCACCTTGGGGGTCAGCGCTGTAGGATACGGCCGGCCAGGCTGCAAATGTGGGGACAACTGCACTGCAAAATCCTCAATCAGCTGCCTGGTGAAGCGGTACCGTCGGATGCTGTCCCGTTCCACCATCGTTGCCAGGTCTGGGAATGGCCGATGGACAGCAGGAGCCCTGCAGTGCAGAGGAGAAGTAAGCAAGATCGTCAGTCACCCCACATATGCGGCATTGAACACACTCAAGATCCCAACATACATCATCATGAGGCACAACTACATGAAGTGTGCAGTACCGGAACGACATTTATGGTACATACATGGCCAACATCTGTCAACACGGTCCTACAGGTGGCATCAATTTGTCCCAGGTTGGCCCATTGGATATCATGATGCTGTGTCACAGTCACCCCCCAGTGACATGTGAGGACAGATGTGCCCCAGGCACCACAGCTCAACGACAGGCACATTCCCAGGGACCCTGTAATGCCACATGGACACTGGCATCACCTGGAGTATCATGTGTACACCACAACAAAACAAACATGACCCCCACAGGTAGTGGCCACACTTGCCATGGCAGGAGAGCCATGGACGTCTGTGACACACACGCACAACATCAGAGTCCATGCACACACAACGTGGATGTGGAGACTGTCTCCCATTGTGCACATGAAATCAGAGACATTGTAAACACTACATGCACAAAGACTGTGGAGGGCCATCACTATTGTGCCACTGGGACACCCTGGCTCAAACATACCGTCCCACATGGGACTCACGGGGTATGTGACATGACATACACAAACACCACTGTGAAATGTGACCATGGCACATGCACAGATATGAACAGTTGCACATCACAGTGGTCACGTACACGTAACACCCAGGATCCTGTCCCCATTAACACGTGCACAGCCTGGGGGTGGCTGCCCACAGGTGACACCCACAGGACAACATGTACACCAACATACACACAATAAGAAATGCAGCCTTACATGCCTTATGATAAGGTTTGGACAGGCTGTCGTGATGTAGGTGTGCCCCTCACTCCCTGGGAGCTATCTGTGGCTGGCATATGTCCATCTGAGACAGGCATGCTGACATATGCCAGTCACATGTACAGTGATGCGTTGTACTGCAATGGACCGATCGGTGCCTCCGGCCGGCCCATTGCATTCAATGTGTGCGGGTACGCGTTGTACCCCTGTGCGCGTTGAACAGCAATGGACCGATCGGTGCCTCCGGCCGGCCCATTGCTTTCAATGTGTGCGGGTACGCGTTGTACCCCTGTGCGCGTTAGTACCTCAATGGACCGATCGGTGCCTCCGGCCGGCCCATTGCATTCAATGTGTGCGGGTACGCGTTGTACCCCTGTGCGCGTTGTACTGCAATGGACCGATCGGTGCCTCCGGCCGGCCCATTGCTTTCAATGTGTGCGGGTACGCGTTGTACCCCTGTGCGCGTTGAACAGCAATGGACCGATCGGTGCCTCCGGCCGGCCCATTGCTTTCAATGTGTGCGGGTACGCGTTGTACCCCTGTGCGCGTTGAACAGCAATGGACCGACCGGTGCCTCCGGCCGGCCCATTGCTTTCAATGTGTGCGGGTACGCGTTGTACCCCTGTGCGCGTTGTACTGCAATGGACCGATCGGTGCCTCCGGCCGGCCCATTGCTTTCAATGTGTGCGGGTACGCGTTGTACCCCTGTGCGCGTTGAACAGCAATGGACCGATCGGTGCCTCCGGCCGGCCCATTGCTTTCAATGTGTGCGGGTACGCGTTGTACCCCTGTGCGCGTTGAACAGCAATGGACCGATCGGTGCCTCCGGCCGGCCCATTGCTTTCAATGTGTGCGGGTACGCGTTGTACCCCTGTGCGCGTTGAACAGCAATGGACCGATCGGTGCCTCCGGCCGGCCCATTGCTTTCAATGTGTGCGGGTACGCGTTGTACCCCTGTGCGCGTTGAACAGCAATGGACCGATCGGTGCCTCCGGCCGGCCCATTGCTTTCAATGTGTGCGGGTACGCGTTGTACCCCTGTGCGCGTTGAACAGCAATGGACCGATCGGTGCCTCCGGCCGGCCCATTGCTTTCAATGTGTGCGGGTACGCGTTGTACCCCTGTGCGCGTTGAACAGCAATGGACCGATCGGTGCCTCCGGCCGGCCCATTGCTTTCAATGTGTGCGGGTACGCGTTGTACCCCTGTGCGCGTTGAACAGCAATGGACCGATCGGTGCCTCCGGCCGGCCCATTGCTTTCAATGTGTGCGGGTACGCGTTGTACCCCTGTGCGCGTTGTACCTCAATGGACCGATCGGTGCGCACCCATTGACAATGGGCTTGCCTGGCAACGGACGCGTTTTCGAATATTCGAACGAGTCGGTTGCTGGAAAATCAGTTGGTCACCCACAACAATGTTGCAAAATCATGTATGTCATGAAGTTGAAGATTTGAAGGATGCTGTGGGCGTGTTTTGGTGCTGCTATTCCATGGATTGGCCAGATTCAGAAGATGCAAACGACTTGGACCTATCACTTTGGACACAAGGGACAGTATCTGCCTCTCCAGCACATATATATTGCTGCATGTTCCCCTGAGAGCCCACTTGCCTGCACTACATGCTCCAGGACGACATCTGCCACTGCACTGCTGCTGTCTCTGCCCCTCTGGACCCTGCAATGGCACGTACTGTGGAGAGAGCCCCAGCCTTCAGCCTTGAAGAGAACCAGGCCCTGCTGGACAGCCTACTTCCACAGTACAGCAAGCTGTATGGGACACCAGGGGAGCAGGTGAGTGTTCTGTGCACTGCCTTTCTGAATGTGCATTTTGTCTGACTAGCAAGGCTGAGAGTCAGCACACCACTGGCTAGCAGGCTCACTGAGTAGTTGTCACCCCCATAGTGTGTAGTGACTTGCACTGGACAGGTATGGTGCAGTGACAGTGCTTCTGAACAGGGTTTTACTCCCATGCTATGATACCATGTAGTGACTTCTGGAAAACTGTCCATGGGCAGCCGTGCACTGCCTGGGTACACCATGTGCCCCTGTGATTGCGACATGTATATTCAACTGTGTCATGCACGGATATGTTGCATGTGTAGTAATGTCCTTATCACTTTGTCATCCTGACAGGCTTCTGCCCATCGGAAGCATGAGATCTGGAAGGACATCGTCCGGGCTGTCCGGTCCGTGGGGGTCTACAAGCGCCGGATCCGCAACTGCCAAAAGAGGTGGCAGGACCTTCGGGGCTGGACCCGGAGGATTGCACGGGTCCAGCTGAAGCTGTCGCCTCCTCGCAGGAGGGGCGGAACACGGACCCTGACCCCCCACATGCTCAGGATCCTGGCGGTGGTCTTTCCAGACCTGGATGGGCAGCTGAAGGCCAGAGAGCAGCAAGGAGGGGGTGAGTCAAAGACTGCACTGTGTACTCTGTCTAACATGTTATGTGCCCTCCTCGGGCCAGGTTGAACTGCCACAGTACAGCAGTCATGTTGTCCAGGAGCCATGTCCCTCTATTGTGCACTGCCCACTCCTCATCTGATACCCAGGTGTGGCCCTTACATGCAGGGAATTCTGTCACTTAGGACTGTGTCCTTGCAGTTTGCTTGACTCAAGGTGGGAGACAGCATCTGTTTCCCTGACTCTGTGGTGGGCATCATGGGTGGGTCCATTGCTTACACAATGCCTGTATTCTGACATGTATTCAGCGTGTTACTTTGATCTGTGGTCCAATTGCTGAGCTGATCCACCACATGTGGCTGGGGTACCTGGCACACACCCATGCTGCGGGTGGGAACAATGTTTGGGCCCCAGGAGTATGTATATGACGTGTGTCACACATACTTAGCCAGCTGCCTACAGTCCAGGGCTCATCCCTCATTCATGTGGGGCTGGACAGTCATGCCTACTCCAGGCCATACAATACACTCTGTACTCCCACTCCCGTGTATCAGAGGACACATTGTGCACAGTGATTTGCCCCTCAGGTGTCTGCCTCTGTGTCAGTGTGCTGTGGATTAGTCGCCAGGACTGCTGTGGAGTTTCTTGGTAGGGGCTCAGCATGCCACTGGAGATGTGACCATAGGAGACGATACTTGTGTGACACATAGGTGTCTGATCAGCTGCCCATGCAGACTGGGGCATGTAAATGTGAAGTTCAGGCAGCTGTTCCCCATGCACAGCAGAGTGTGAGGGGCTCAGGTTCCGAGGGTAGTGTCACAGGTCTCCCATATGTCCAATAGGTATGACCTGGACAGATGAGGGTTAAGAGGATGTGTTGTGGGGGATGTACATGTGCACTTGTGCAGCTCCAGGACTTGCATTCCCCATGACCTACTATTGTGACACAGTGCAGAGTGTTGTTAGTCTGGCTGCAAAGTCATACATCACTGAGACAGTGATGTATGACTTTGCAGTCATGCCTCCGCCATGGCATGTGTCTACTGATTGGTGATCCTGCAGGGGAGTGACATGTGCTACATGCACACCATAGTGGCGCTGGCTATCAGGACATGGGTGCATCATGGTGTCTGTCGCTGGTATGCATCACATGCATTTCCTATTTGACTCTGGGCATCCCTTACATCCGTAAACCTGTACTGACTCAGTGGCAAGAGCTGTGATGTGTCCACACCGTGTCCTCTGCACTGTCCAACTACTGTGTACTTGGTGCATGTGTCAACACTGGGGTGTTGCAATCCAACAGACACCAGACAGATGGGTGCAAGGCCATGTGGGATGTGAGTGCCATGCTTGGCATCAGACTGACAATTGACTTCTCCTGTTCAATTAGTGCACTTTTAGCAATGCACAACTAATGATGCCAGGGCTTGCTCTGTGATGTGCTGTGCTCACAGTGGTGTGTGCGTTATGTGCAGGTGACTGATGTCTGTCTGTTTCCCCATTGTTTGCAGATACATCCACGGCCACGGAAGGGGACAGCTCCACGGACCAGGAGGAGCCGGAGAGCCAGACTGGGTCAGCAGCCGAGGAGTGGTCGGAGGGACCCAGTGGCACGGAGGGCGAGGGGAGCCACACCGAGGAGTCCTCAGCAGCATCCACCTCAGCTGAGGACCAGAGCAACTCGGAGGATGACTCCCTTGTGGAGGCGGGTGTCAGCAGCCACCACACCCCAGCTAGTGTTGCTGTCCCCGCCACCACCAGCACCACCACCGCCCTCCCATCGGCTCCCATTCCCCAGGTCCGTGGAGGCTCCCATGTCCGGGAGCGTGTCTCCTTTGGGCCAGGCACCGCACCCCTGCCCCTGTGTCCCCTGCTGCCCTGAGTGAGGAGTCTGTGTACCTCCTTCGCCAGCTCCATGTAGGGCAGACAGCCATGCTGAGTGTCCTCCATGCGCACACCGCGCTGTTGACTCAGCTGGTGTCGTTCATGGAGGGCATCTCATCGGGCATGTCTGACCTACAGAGGGGCAATAGGTCCATGGACTCCTCCCTGATGGCAGCAGTGTCCCTCCTCAAACGGTCCCTCACCCCTCCTGCCTCTGCTCCATCCACACTCCCCAGCACCTTACCCATCCCAGGCACACACACACTGGCACACACCAGCACACACACATCCAGCACACTGACACACACGCCAATGACAAAACGCACACGCACGCACATTCAGGGGACTGAAGCCAGACTCACAGGGGATGGGGCCCTGGAACACACACACGCATCCACATGCACTGCGCAGTCCTCAGTTCCCTCTCCCTCCAAAGCACCCTCCCTTGCCTCACCTGCAACCCCAAAGTCACAGCAGCTCTTCCTCTGTGACCTCGGCCTCTTCCCCACCGATGAAGCTGCTCCAGCATCCCGGGGGAAGAGGAAGCCCACCCACACGGAGCAGAGTGCCCCTCGCCCCCGGACACCCTCCCCCAGGCGCAGACGGACTGAGGCCCCCACCCGCAAGTCCCCCGGAGTGCTAAGAGCAAGACCCCACCACCGCCCTGCAGCTCAGGCACAAGGTCTCCGTCCTCCATCCCTCAGGCCCCCACTGCACAGGTGCCCCCACCACACCCTGCCCCAGGTTCCCCCACCCACAGATATACCATCCCCAAGATGCTCCGGCCTTCTCCCCTGCCACTTGCTCTCCCAGCACCACACCCCCCGCTGCGCTTGTCTGTGCCACTGATGTGGTGAGGGTGTCCCCCCCTCTGTCCAACCCACCTTGCCTGTTCCCCATTCTCCTCCCCTGGAGGTAGGCACTGCAGTGGAGTCCACTACCGCCCTGTCTGACTTGGGCACTGCAGTGGCGGACCTGTCCACCCCATCTGCAGGGTCCACTGCAGTTGTGCCGGCACCCACGACATCTGTGTCATGCCCCCAGTTGTGCCGGCACACACCATGTCAGACACCTCCACTGCAGTTGTCAGTGGCTCTCCAGCACCCACCACCCCTTCCCTGACTCCCCCTGGTGAGCCCTGATCCTGTCCCTGCGGTGCCTGGCCTGCCCCCCGGTTGCCCCTCCTAGTGGATTGTCCCTGGTATTGTGCAGGCATGCGTAGGGTGACATCTGCCAGTGTCACCCTGTTTGAACTTTGACAATGGACTGGCCATTGGCCTTTGCTCTTTTTTCAGGACTTTGTTTGGCCTCAACACATATGCTGAATAAAGCAACTTTCTTTTCTCTAGTGCTCATGCTTCAGATGTACATGTTGTTGGTGCAGCTAACCATGCCCTTGCTGCAGTGATGGTGATATCTGGTCTCATGATTATGAAGTGTTACTGTGCAGGAACCCATGTGGTCCAGGGGGAATGTGTCCTATCATGTGGTGTATCCATGTCATCAATAGCAGCATCTGAGGGTGTCATGTGTTCAGTATTTGGCAATGGGTTTCCTACTTACATTGGCAATTTCATATCTGTGGCTTCCACCCCTGCACATCTGTTGTGCCTGCCATCGTTGCATTTGTCTACTTCCCTGACCGTGTTGCCATCTCCAGTGGACATGCAGGTTTGGGCATCAATGGGGAGGGACTCATCCGTGTAGTCAGTGCAACATTGCTATACAAGTGTGTTGGATCTGTGCTGATGATTCCGTTGGCACATCCATGACCAGGCTGATGTGATGGGAGCCCTCATTTGGTGCTAATTGTTGATTGTGTGACCAAGTGCTCAGCTGACATGATGGGGCCCTACTGAGGCAACATATGGCACAGCTTTCCTCACACAGGAGTGGAGTCCCCTCATGGCAGTGTGTACACGTGTGACATTGCCTGCGCCCAAGGTGTGTGTTGTATGTGCATGTCTGTGTGTTCACTTCCATTCATCTGCGCATGCTGTGATCCCTAGTGTTGTACCTGTTTGTGATGCTTGCTGACTTGAGCTATGTTCCCCCAAAGTCTTCTCCCTGTGTTCTCTGTGATGTGGGTGCATGGCACATTACTGGTCATCAGGGTGTCACCCATAGGTGTGTTTGCTGTCAGGGCAGAGTTTGTGTGCTGACGCAGATGGGTCACAGTCAGGTTTCCCTTTGGCACTTGTTGTTTGCCCCTGTCATGTGATTTCCAGTTTGTGTTATCTTTCAGTGATTGTGACACGTTGTGTGTGTGACTGCTGGCACTCCTTAGGGTCCGGGCTGCAATGTTGGTTGTTGTCTATGTGTGTTCTTTGTGGGTGACCTTGGCTTCTTCATTGGTGTGTGACTGTGGCTGGGATCCCATTGGTCGGTGTGGTATTGCCGTCATGTCCATGTACAGCGTAGTGTGCAGTGTGTCAGACATTCAGGAGTCTTGTTGAGTGTCCATGTGTGATGTGTTTCTACACCTTGGTTCCCACCCACCACCCTGGAATAGTCATGGGTGCATGTGCAATGTCACCAGTGCATGTGTACTTCACTGCTGCACATTGTTGGAGGTCGAGGGGTGTGGTCTTGAGTGTGTGCAGATGAGAGTTGTTGCCCGGCTAGTCCCCTGCCTCCATGTTGGCCTTGGCTTACTGGCCATGCTGATTGATTTGTGCTTGTGTAGGTGTGATGGTAGTTTGTTGCTCAGGACACCTGACTGTGGTTCACAGTGTGAACGACATTTAGCTTTGTCATCACAGTGGTATTTTTATTCAGCCCAGGGTCACCACATTGTGGGGGCCCTGGGGGTGGTGCTGTGGTGTGTCTGTGACTTGCTGTGTCAGTTGTTGTTCCTACGTGCCTGTGTGACATGTGTGTTTTGTGCTCCCTCTCACCTGTCAATGCCTGCTTGCCCACATAGGGGATTTGGATCCATGAGTTACCTTAGTGTGGCAGTGTATGCACATCTGTATGATTGGTATTCAGCTCTCCTCATGTGTTGTGTTGTTGCCTGGGGACACTGGCACCCCCACCCCTCACCTGCTGTGTATGATGACAGTGTTGGTCTGCCTGTTTGTGTTTGTGCATCTGCACCACTGCATTGGCATATCTTGGGTGTGCCATTGGCTGTATGTTGTTTGGTGTGTTTCCCCTGCTGTCCCTGGGACTCCTAGGTCATCGGTCAGCACAGTGATCATGGTTTGTGTGTCCCATTGCTGCCATGGTATGGTATCTGTTCACCTCACATCTGCTGTCTCCACAGGGTATCTGCATTTGTGTGCCCATTGGTGCAAATATGTGGGTCTGCATTCTGATGGTCACTTCTGTCATTGTGTCATTGATGACTGTTGACGGTCTCAGCCCCCATGGGTGTTGTTTGTCTGCACATGGCCAAAGGAATGTCTCATTTGCACTGCAGTATTTGGCTCCCCCAATTTATGTTGCAATGGGACACATACACTACTTTGCCACAGATGAGTTTTTGGTTCTGTGACCAGGAATGATCCATGCAGTTTGGCAGTTGCAGCTCTTTCTTTGTCAACAATTACCTTTTGGTCACTGTGATGATGAGGGTGTAGACCCCATTGCCACAATGGTCAAAATGTGCTTCAGCTATGGACCCCACACTTCCCTTTTGGTCACTGTGATGATGGGGGTTTAGACCCCATTGCCCAATGGTCAAAATGTGCTTCAGCTATGGACCCCACACTTGCCTTTTGGTCACTGTGATGATGGGGGTTTAGACCCCATTGCCACAATGGTCAAAATGTGCTTCAGCTATGGACCCCACACTTGCCTTTTGGTCACTGTGATGATGGGGGTTTAGACCCCATTGCCACAATGGTCAAAATGTGCTTCAGCTATGGACCCCACACTTGCCTTTTGGTCACTGTGATGATGGGGGTTTAGGCCCCATTGCCACAATGGTCATGGGCTGCTTGCATTGTGGGTGCCACACACATATATGTGTGGCACATGTGCTAGGGGGTCACATTGTATGTTCAATGTCATGTTCGGTGTTGTAGGCATTTGACACAGCCTGCTCACACGCTTGTCATGGTGGTGGGGGATGTCTTAATCTTGCATTCCCTAGGTTGTGGTGTGCTTGTTGTGTCATGCATTGTCCATCCTATGAGTGGGGGTGGTAGTAGTGGTAGGCATCCAGCCCCCTGGCTAAGGGTGGTAGTAGTGGTAGGCATCCTGCCCCCTGGCTAAGGGTGGTAGTAGTGGTAGGCATCCTGCCCCCCTGGTTGAGGGTGGTAGTAGTGGTAGGCATCCAGCCCCCCTGGCTAAGGGTGGTAGTAGTGGTGGGCATCCTGCCCCCTGGCTAAGGGTGGTAGTAGTGGTAGGCATCCTGCCCCCCTGGGTGAGGGTGGTAGTAGTGGTGGGCATCCTGCCCCCTGGGTGAGGGTGGTAGTAGTGGTGGGCATCCTGCCCCCTGGCTAAGGGTGGTAGTAGTGGTGGGCATCCTGCCCCCCTGGGTGAGGGTGGTAGTAGTGGTGGGCATCCTGCCCCCCTGGGTGAGGGTGGTAGTAGTGGTGGGCATCCTGCCCCCCTGGGTGAGGGTGGTAGTAGAGGTAGGCATCCTGCCCCCTGGCTAAGGGTGGTAGTAGTGGTAGGCATCCTGCCCCCTGGCTAAGGGTGGTAGTAGTGGTAGGCATCCTGCCCCCCTGGGTGAGGGTGGTAGTAGTGGTGGGCATCCTGCCCCCCTGGGTGAGGGTGGTAGTAGTGGTGGGCATCCTGCCCCCTGGCTAAGGGTGGTAGTAGTGGTGGGCATCCTGCCCCCCTGGGTGAGGGTGGTAGTAGTGGTGGGCATCCTGCCCCCTGGCTAAGGGTGGTAGTAGAGGTAGGCATCCTGCCCCCTGGCTAAGGGTGGTAGTGGTGGTGGGCATCTGGCACCCCCTGGCTAAGGGTGGTTGTGGTGGTTGGCATCCAGCCCCCTGGGTTGGGGTGGTGGCGCGCATTCAGGCCCCTGTGTGCATATGTGGCATTGGTGATGGGCATCCCGCCCTATGGTGCTGCTGGTGTAAGTATATTCAGATTCCCAGTGTATGTGTGTGATGTGTCGTGTACGTGTTGTATGTGTTTTGTGGTTGGTGTCTGACTTACCATCTGCGCCGTACGCGTCCGTGCCTGTTCCGGTAGTAGATGTAGAATATTGGTATGATCGGGACGAAGGGATTCATGGTTGGTTCGTGTCGTTCGTCCTTCTCGTTGCTTCGCGTCGTCCTCGCCGCTTGGCTTCGTCCTCGTCGCTCGCTTCGTCCTCGCCGCTTCGCGTCGTCCTCGTCTGTGCTGTGTTCGTCTCGTAGCCGTGGATCGTGTTGTGGCGCGATTCGGAGCTTATGTGCGCCTCTCCCGGATGCTTTGACGTGCCGTGGCGTAGCGACGGGTTCGGCGCGTACGGAAAGCGCATCGTACTTGTCCGGCCGGACGGGGCTGCATTTTCCCTTCCGTGCGACTCGATTCGGCGTTTCCGGATTCGCCTCGGTCGGAGAACAGGACCTGGTTTGGGTGAGTACGGCTCGGCCGGATTCTTTGCTGTTGTGCGCATCGTACTTGCTCGTTCGGTGTGCTGTACGGATCGGTCGGGAAACTGGCTTTCGCATGGCTTTTTTCCCGACCGAATGGTATTGGGTGCGCCTCCGACCGAGATCGGAATCGGCCCCTAAGACTTTTGTCAAAACTGAAGATATGCGAGAGAGACTCTGACAAGATCGGCATCGCTTCCTCAGACTGGCAATAACATCATGCTCCTTCCTTTGGCCTTTTTCTATCGATATCTTTGTCAAGATCCGGAGATACCCTCTACCTGACCATATGGCCAGTAGCCTGTTATCCCATATATACCTATTATTCCATTGGCTAATAGGTACCAATGTTTGGGCACCCTGCAGGAGAACGATTGACTGGGTATTACGGATGACGCTGTTATTGCTAATAACGTGGGATGCAGGGTGGACATAGTTGATGTTCCGGATACAGGGCTTCCAAACCTTGGTATCGGGTGCTTATCTAATCCTGTGGTCCCTATTTCTGTTCAATGCCATGAATCAATCATGTCTATTAGTTTAGAAGTTTTATTCACTGTAGCTCATCAGTGGTACATAATGGTTATGATAAAAGGGGGGAATGTTGCTTTGCTACCCAGAATGTGTGGGGGCTTGAGCACCCTGCAGGAGAACGATTGACTGTGTAATACCGATGATGCTGGTATTGCTAATAACATGGGTAGCGGGTTTAACTGTAGTGTAGTTCCTATTTCCCTAATAGGCTCTGCGCATTGGAATAATATACCCTATAGGCTTGACATAGGACTGAGGTCGGTATGTCCCTATCGAGTATATTAAACTCAATTACTTGTGCCAGCTAGCTCAGAGGCCACTAGAAACTCCTTGAGAACAAGAAGGGAGTAGTTTCTGGCAACCGAAAAACATGACAACTTTGTTTCCCTTTAGAATCGGAACACGTCTCAGAATCTTGGAACAATAGATAACAGTTTCACTCAGCTAATCGTGCATGCTTAGTTTCTACAGAGTTACACAGAAAGGAAAGACGGGCGTTTCAATAAAAAGGTTTTATTGAACAGTCTTGTTTCTCGTGTAAGAGATATGTGCTGTTATGATCACAAGACAGTATGCAAGATATATAATGTACAGCGTAAGCAATAGAAATAAATAATACTGCGCTAGCATTATCTTTTAGCATATATTCACGTACATAAATAACATGAGCTAAAAATGCGAGTACTCATAAGATGCGTCTCTAAGCTAGTTCTACCCCAATGTACCTAACCTAGTCTAGGTGTAGGGAAAGGTAAGAAGTAGGCGAAGTATTCTCTAGTATGGTATACTAAGAGTATGTTAAGTCTAGTATGCCAAGAGTCTAGTATGCCAAGAGTCCCTCTAGGTTCTAGTCAGCTCCATACCTTGAGAATCATCTGTGCTAGAGCAAATCACCCAAAAGCTGCAGATAGATTATCAACCTGGGGGAAGGAAGCATATGAATGTAGCGAACAGGTTGGGCATCACCTTGCGGTTAGAGCAAGGCAAAAAAGCACCAGGAATACCATTACAGAAATTAAAGACACTACTTATAAAACAATTGTAGACCCTGAGGGTATTCGGAAGGTATTTCTTACATATTATCAAGATTTATATCACGAAACTAATACGACACAGTTACAAGATATTAATACATTTCTCAACCAAATTCCAGCGGTACAGTTATCGCAAGATGACCGGGTGCTACTTGATGAGCCTCCCCAGTGGATAGATGTCCTATTATGTATTAATAGCCTTCCCAATGGTAAAGCTACTGGGCTGGACAATATTCCTGTGGAATTTTACAAAAAGTTCTCTACTGAACTAAAAGAGGTTATGCTCCATTTGTTTATTCATGTATTTAAGGGGGGGGAAGCCACCAGAATCATGGTCTCAAGCAAAAATTATTATTCTTCTGAAAAAGCATAAATCTCCTTTAGAACCAGCCTCCTATCGACCTATTACACTAATTAATGCAGACAGCAAAGTTTATTCTAAAATTTTAGCGGTTCGTTTAGCGGGGGTTATACATAAAGTAATATCACCTTGGCAACATGGCTTTATTCCTGGCCGTGGCACCACGGACCACATTAGGAGAGTTATAGCATTGTTTGATGCTGTCCATGTATCTAAGGACCCAATAGCACTTATTCTATTGGATGCAGAAAAGGCCTTTGACAGGGTTTCCTGGTCCTTTTTGTGGGAGACCCTGTCAAGGGCCGGGATTGGGCAGGGACTTATACAGGCTTTCAAAATGCTGTATGTTCAGCCTACCGCGAAATTACTTATAAATGGTAGGTTGACGGATACGTTTAAAATTACCAGAAGTACCCGGCAGGGATGTCCAAGTTCACCACTTTTGTTTGCTTTATATATAGATCCTTTTTTGCGACTGCTTGAAATTAATCAAAAAATTAGTCCTATTATTTATCACGGTTGGGAAACGAAAGTCCTGGCCTATGCTGACGACATAGCTCTAGTAACAACTAACCCAAGAATATCAATGACTGAGGTAGAAAAAGAGGCGGAAAGATTTGGAATTTTGTCGGGATATTCTCTTAATAGATCAAAGACCCAGATTATCTGCAAGAACACCAGCATGAGTGAGGATACACGTCAGGTTGAAAAGGCTACATATTTGGGAGTTGACATTTTGGCCAATGTTGATCGGATAGTTGAGTGTAACATAGATCCCTTGATTAATAAAATTAAACCCGAATTATTCCGACTACATAACTTACATCTCTCAATCATTGGTAGATGCAATTTAATTAAAATGCTTTTTTTCCCTAAATTTTTGTATTTCATAAGAGTTATACTGTTAGAATTTAGTACCACCTGTTTGAAAAAGATCGAAGACTTATTTTCTCGTTTTATATGGGCATATGAAAAGCCCCGAAGAGCCTATAGGTTTCTCTCCCTATCAAGGGAAAAGGGTGGGTTGGCACTCCCAAATATAAAACTTTATTATTGGGCAACAACTATACTGTATAATTTAACTCTGTTTTTTAACAAGCCTACAGACAACTTCCTGGGAAATATACCCACCCCAATAGAATTTATAATGGGTAGAGATGCATGGGGATGGATTTGGAGATTTCTGAATGATTCTCATTACAAGAAAGTTCGTTTTAAGACGCTTATTGCTGGATTTAAAACTATGAAATCGGTCCGTAAAATGTTAGGATTGGGCCGTTTGAATCATTATACCCCAATTTATAATAATCCTAATTTGCCAGAAATTTTTAATGATTTAATAATTAAAAATGGCAAGATAAAGGCCTGTCGAAACTTGGTGATTTTTATTCCCTATCCGAGATAGTTTCATTTGAGAATCTCAAAGAAAGATATGAATTGGACTGGAGAGATTTTTATAAATATCTACAAGTACGCGATTTTTTGAGGAGAGAGTGTGGCGGCCCAGCAGGATTTATAAGTAATACTTTAGTAGATAACTTGGGAAAGAAACACCTAACTATTGGGTCTTTATATAATTCTCTTAACTTATTAATGCCGGATGATTTGATACTGCGTGCCAGGAAGTGGGAAGACGAAATTGGTATCTCAGAAGACCTATTTTTCCACTCAACCGCATTAGCACAAAGTTTGTTAATTCCGGCGCGGTTACAAGCCCAATATTATAAATCCTGCTTTTCACTGTATTATACCCCGAAAAGGATCGCGAAATGGGGGACAGGGAAGGGGACCCTTTGCCCTCGGTGCTCCTTGTATCAGGCAGATCTTAATCACATGTTTGCTTTATGTAGTAAATTAAGTAGCCTAAAATTAGAGATTGCAAATTTTATAAAAGAAGTACTAGGGAGGGACTTTGATCTCTCACCCTCCTTGATCTGCCTTGAGGTGGATAAGGAGACCCGAGGGAAATCAGGAGAGCAATTGGTCTTTATTTGTATGGCAATATATCGGCTCTGTTTAGCTTCAGCTTGGTTAGATCCATCCCCACCAGGATATCATCAATGGCTAGTACGACTAGTATCAAACTATAACTTTGAAAAAGCTATCTATGGGAATAGAGGGATGCATGCCCGAAGGAAAGGCCTAAGGATATGGGAACCATTGGCTAAATGGCTCGAGAGGTAATTTAAATTAATTTATCGAGTCAGATCTGTTTTTGTTAAATATATTTGATTTTATGTCCAAGCCCGCGGATGGGTGGGTTGGGAGAGGGGGTAAAATCAATTAAAACTGTGTATGTTGTATAGCGTGAGCTTTAATTCATATTTACTGTACTAATATATGTTTTAATGTAAGTATGTTTGTAAATACAGTTTTCTAATAATAAACATGCACTAATAAAAATAAAAAAAATAAAAAAGAATCGGAACACGTCTCAGAATCGTGGAAACAATAGATAACAGTTTCACTCAGCTAATCGTGCATGCTTAGTTTCTACAGAGTTACACAGAAAGGAAAGACGGGCGTTTCAATAAAAGGTTTTATTGAACAGTCTTGCTTCTCGTGTAAGAGATATATGCTGTTATGATCACAAGACAGTATGCAAGATATATAATGTACAGCGTAAGCAATAGAAATAAATAATACTGCGCTAGCATTATCTTTTAGCATATATTCACGTACATAAATAACATGAGCTAAAAATGCGAGTACTCATAAGATGCGTCTCTAAGCTAGTTCTACCCCAATGTACCTAACCTAGTCTAGGTGTAGGGAAAGGTAAGAAGTAGGCGAAGTATTCTCTAGTATGGTATACTAAGAGTATGTTAAGTCTAGTATGCCAAGAGTCTAGTATGCCAAGAGTCCCTCTAGGTTCTAGTCAGCTCCATTCCTTGAGAATGAGAGAGGTGGGAATCTCTTTCCAGATCTGGAACTCTAACACCCCGCGAAGGGAGTCAGAACACTGGAAGCTGGATTCGTCTGCGTGCAGGAATGACAGTGTCTTCTCAGTGCGTCAGGCCAGGATACGGGTTCCTCTAAAGTCGAGGTCTCCTCCTATCTTGCTTGGGCAAGGGAAGGTATATTTATACCTGGTAGGTGTCTTGGAATGTTAGCATTGACGTGAAGTCGGACAGAGGAAGACGTCAGGAATGAACCCTTAAGGTATAGCGGTTCATGCATAATAAATGAGTTCTTGGAGAAATCAATAGTCCTGTGCTAGGGGTACTCCCGAAGCTTAAGGGTCTGGTTTCTAAGAACTCGTTGTGACGTTAGGGTGGACGAATGTCGGTGACCATGCCTGTATTTGGAGTGTATCAAACAAGAGGGACGAGGGGGCAAGTTTAACGAGGTCCAACATACATGCCCCACAGAGACAGTAAGCAAAGGAAGTATGAAGTTCCTCAGAGTCTGAGTAAAAGAATGTAGGGGGTGTAGGTGAAGAAGACACCAAGGTTGGTCGTCTTACCTACAGTATAAAACAAGGGGGGACATTCCCTTGTCGGAACTAGGGCTCTCACACACCTAGCAAGCTAGGTGTCATGCTTCATCATATGAGCCTGCCCCTCGTCAGGTCGGCGGTGCAATACCTGACGGGCTCCCAGTACGGGGCTCTTTGGCGGGGATCTTTTGTTCCTGCCGTTGGGTGCAGTGGGGGTGAGGGGCCTAGTGTATGTGTAGATGTGCAGTGCGTGGATTAAAACAGGTCAGTTAGTCCTAGTAATGTTTTATTCTGAGAGGTAAACTGCCTGTCCATTTTGACCGCCGGACCCCGTTGCAGGCAATCCTAGGCAGCATCTTAGGTGAGCTGTGTTCTAGCACTTATGTTTTTATCAAATTAACCGCCGACCTGACGAGGGGCAGGCTCATATGATGAAGCATGACACCTAGCTTGCTAGGTGTGTGAGAGCCCTAGTTCCGACAAGGGAATGTCCCCCCTTGTTTTATACTGTAGGTAAGACGACCAACCTTGGTGTCTTCTTCACCTACACCCCCTACATTCTTTTACTCAGACTCTGAGGAACTTCATACTTCCTTTGCTTACTGTATTTGGAGTGCACAGTTAATGCCTAAATAAGGACAGGGATTCTATGCCTATATAAGGGTAATGCGAATTGTGCCTATATAAGGACATGATTCAGGAAAACCTATATACGGACACCTAAAGCGGAATACAACACCCACTCCACTTTCGAATGAA
>CAWUFW010028686.1:0-20873 GCA_963921515.1 Calotriton arnoldi | reverse complement strand
TGGAGGCAATAGCATGATGGGAGTCGTAGTCACAGACATTGCTCAGCCTCACAACTGGCCCATCAACACCACCCTGAACCATGCTCACATCACAGGGAGTGGAGAAGGACTCACAAGATGGCTGACACTGGCTACTGCTGTGGGGAGCACAAGGCCCTGCTGGGAACTGTGCACCAACAAACAGCAGGACACCACTGACTGACATCCTGAGAGACAACTTACACTCCCTGCAATGCAAGCACGTTCCATGGTGGGATATCCGGCTGGCTGGGTGGGAAGGGGGACTTGCAGCACTGACCATAGTCACCAGCACCTCCCCTCACACCCCCCCAACACAAACTCCACAGTACCCACCTGGTAGAATGCAATGCCCTCCATCCTAACACAAGATCCCACAAAGCACCACCACCCTGGGTTATGTTGTGTGAAGCACAGGGACACTCTTGGGACTCTTAGCCAAACAACTGCCAGGACAACACTCCCAGCCATCCTGTCAGCACAGCCAGCCCACCCCACAGGGAAGCAGAGTCAAAAGGAAGGAAGCATGGGCATGCTGGGAAGGGGGGTGGAGGCAATAGCATGATGGGAGTGGTAGTCACAGACATTGCTCAGCCTCACAACTGTCCCATCAACACCACCCTGAACCATGCTCACATCACAGGGAGTGGAGAAGGACTCACAAGATGGCTGACACTGGCTACTGCTGTGGGGAGCACAAGGCCCTGCTGCCAACTGTGCACCAACAAACAGCAGGACACCTCTGACTGACATCCTGAGAGACAACTTACACTCCCTGCAATGCAAGCACGTTCCATGGTGGGATAACTGACTGGGTGGGTGGGTGGGTGGGAAGGAGGTCTGGCTGTCAACCAAACACAATCAATGCAGACCATGTTCACACCCCAGAGAATACATAGAAATGCCCAAATAATGCAGGACAATGTGCCACACCAATATCAACCCCTGACTGTGACGACTTAGGACAATACAATGTACAGGCCCGCACCCCGAGGCACAGTCACAACTGTCAGGTGTGTCAACCACTGATGCCTGCAGAAACATGACATACATTGTTTGTGTCTCCCAAAAACAGGTGATGATAGGGACACAGCAGCAGACGCTGAGGAGTCCCAGTCCCAGGCTCAAGAGGATGCCGAGCTCACTGGCGTCGTACAGCCTCTGTCCTCCTCGGACGATGAAGAACAACCTGGCACATCCGGTGCAAGTCAACATGCTGCACCAGCAGGACCACCAGCTGCAGCACCAGCAGGTCCACCAGCTGCACCCCCTGCACCCACCCCTCCAACGACTGTCACCACGAATACCATCCCTGCCGACATGGACAGAATAAGGAACAACACCAGCGCAGTGACCCTGGACCAACCTGGGGCCATGGACACCACCACCACCACCAACCCCGAGGTGGACCAGGGTTATCTGTGCGTGCAACTGCACACACTGCACATGTCAGCAGGGGTGGTGGGAGGGGTGGGAGACAGAGGTCGCTGCTTGCAGACGTTGCTGGTGTGCATGAAGACCCACAACTGGTACGCATAGCTGATGCGTACCAGTCCAGCACCGGAGAGCTCAGCCAGGTAGTGGGGCTCCTCAGAGACATCAAACAGCAGCAGGCTGCCCATCATGCCCGCTTGGACTCCCACATGTCCCATGTGGAGTCACACATGTCACGTGTGGACTCCCACATGTCACGTGTGGACTCCCACATGACCCGCGTGGAGTCCAAGTGGGATGTACTACATGAGATGACGGCGGTGCACAGGGACATTTTACAATGCCTCCGCCAGATGAACAGCAACCAGTCCACACCTCCCTGTGTGCCAACAACATCTGGTACCGAACAAACTGCAACTGCCACAGGGAGGGAGGAGGACTCTGGCGGAGAGTCCCCTGCACCGCAGCAGCCTGCACTTGAGGGCCCCCCAAGAAGAGGGGTCGTCCGAGGAGGGGAAAGTGAGAGGCTGATGGCCAAGCGCAACTCCCAGGAAGCCTGAACCTGTTCTGGATTTTCGCCTTTGTGCACAGACTGTTCACCCTGTTGATGGCAACACTACTCCCACACATTGCATGGGGAGTACAAGTTGGAACAATGTGTCAGACAACTGTGGCCCCGATACTGGGGATCCTGTCTACCTGGACTTTCTATTCATCTAGGAACTTGGGATTGCAAGATTCATGTACAGCACAATCCATCCTATGCACTATTATCACAGATGTATCACAATAAACACAATAATACACCATACTTGCCTCTGTCGTGATTCCAACGTGGGTGCTGTTATGGGGATGATGAACAACAAAATTACACTGTGTATGCGAACTGCAACAGCAAGGACAACACAGGCATGTGAGTACAGGCAACGTGACACATATGAGGGAGACACACCACCAGGGCTACACAACACATACACACCTAGGCCATCTGACTCATTGCCTACACTGATGTTGCCAGGGAAGACGGTGCAATGCACAGACACCACACCCATTCCCAGTTGTAGTCAAGTAGCCCACAGGTGCAGTAAGCAAATGGCAGTCAAATGTGTGACCACAGACAACGCACATCACTAAGTGAAGCACAGGTTTATTACACAGTAGCAACATGCCGTAACCACTACAGATGCAAGGTAACCCCACCTGGTAGCGGGCACACAGTCAACAACTGTAGACAGAAGGAAGTCCATGGGTGTGGCGCACATCACCTGTAGGGACACAACAGCTACCAGCCTGGATGTGCAATCACGTTGTCGGTGGACACAGTTGACCAAACGAATCTGAAAGTACCCTGTGAAGGACAGAAATGACACACAGTCAAAAGCAATGGAGTACAGGACAGAACAGCAAAACTCATGCACAATACATGTTACAAGATACCCACCCAGAACCAAGTTAGCATGTCAACACTGTTGGGGAGTACAGCCCACCTGTAAGCACACATCGCAACACACATCCAGTCAAGTAGCCCATGGACACACTCCAACAGCACCAGAGCACCACCCACACATCATGCCAACTCACATCATTGACATGACACCTCAGGATACTCACATTCAGCTAAAGAAGTTGGTGATGAGCTGTGTGCGGACATCACCATCACCATCATCATCATCATCGTCACTGGCATCGTGTTCCAGGCCAGGATCCTCCACAGGTGGCGGATGTTGGTCATCGTCATCCTGGATGAGAGGCAACTCCTTCCGCACTGCCAGGTTGTGGAGCATGCAGCAGACGATGATAATCTTGCACACTTTCGCAGGGGCATATGGGAGGGACCCTCCGGTCTTGTCCAGGCAGCGGAAGCGGCTCTTCAGGAGACCAAAGGTCCGCTCAATCACTCTCCTGGTCCGACCATGTGCCTCATTGTAGCGCATCTGGGCAGGTGTCACAGGGTTCCTGAGGGTGTCAGCAACCACGGCATGTTGGGGTATCCCGAGTCACCTACGGACAGACAAGTGCACATCAGCTGACTTGGAAAAGTGGGCGGAATACTACAGATCAGATCACACACAATGGCACAAAGTCAGTACACACCGACAAGCCAGGCACGCTGGTTCTGCATCTGTGCCATCAACCTGGGGATGCGACTACTCCTCATCACAAAGGCATCGTGTGCTGAACCAGGGAAACGGGCACACACGTGTGTGATGGTCATGTCTGCAAGACACACCACCAGTGCATTGACCGAGTGGTAGTGCTTGCGGTTCCTGTAGGCCTGCTCCTGGGCCTGTGGTGGTACCAAAGCCACATGTGTCCCATCAATGGAGCCAATGACATGCGGCATCCTCCCCAGGGCATAAAAGTCACTCTTCACGTCAGTGAGTCGTCGCAGTCTAGGAAATAGATGTACCGGTTCAGGAAGAGCAACATTGCCGCCAAAACATCGCGGAGCACACGGCTGAACATGGTCTGTGACATCCCACCAGCAGACGCCACAGTATGTTGGAAGGTACCGGTGGCAAAGAAGTGTAGGGCTGCCATCACCTTCACCTTGGGGGTCAGCGCTGTAGGATACGGCCGGCCAGGCTGCAAATGTGGGGACAACTGCACTGCCAAATCCTCAATCAGCTGCCTGGTGAAGCGGTACCGTCGGATGCTGTCCCGTTCCACCATCGTTGCCAGGTCTGGGAATGGCCGATGGACAGCAGGAGCCCTGCAGTGCAGAGGAGAAGTAAGCAAGATCGTCAGTCACCCCACATATGCGGCATTGAACACACTCAAGATCCCAACATACATCATCATGAGGCACAACTACATGAAGTGTGCAGTACCGGAACGACATGTATGGTACATACATGGCCAACATCTGTCAACACGGTCCTACAGGTGGCATCAATTTGTCCCAGGTTGGCCCATTGGATATCATGATGCTGTGTCACAGTCACCCCCAGTGACATGTGAGGACAGATGTGCCCCAGGCACCACAGCTCAACGACAGGCACATTCCCAGGGACCCTGTAATGCCACATGGACACTGGCATCACCTGGAGTATCATGTGTACACCACAACAAAACAAACATGACCCCCACAGGTAGTGGCCACACTTGCCATGGCAGGAGAGCCATGGACGTCTGTGACACACACGCACAACATCAGAGTCCATGCACACACAACGTGGATGTGGAGACTGTCTCCCATTGTGCACATGAAATCAGAGACATTGTAAACACTACATGCACAAAGACTGTGGAGGGCCATCACTATTGTGCCACTGGGACACCCTGGCTCAAACATACCGTCCCACATGGGACTCACGGGGTATGTGACATGACATACACAAACACCACTGTGAAATGTGACCATGGCACATGCACAGATATGAACAGTTGCACATCACAGTGGTCACGTACACGTAACACCCAGGATCCTGTCCCCATTAACACGTGCACAGCCTGGGGGTGGCTGCCCACAGGTGACACCCACAGGACAAAATGTACACCAACATACACACAATAGGAAATGCAGCCTTACATGCCTTATGATAAGGTTTGGACAGGCTGTCGTGATGTAGGTGTGCCCCTCACTCCCTGGGAGCTATCTGTGGCTGGCATATGTCCATCTGAGACAGGCATGCTGACATATGCCAGTCACATGTACAGTGATGCGTTGAACAGCAATGGACCGATCGGTGCCTCCGGCCGGCCCATTGCTTTCAATGTGTGCGGGTACGCGTTGTACCCCTGTGCGCGTTGTACTGCAATGGACCGATCGGTGCCTCCGGCCGGCCCATTGCATTCAATGTGTGCGGGTACGCGTTGTACCCCTGTGCGCGTTGTACTGCAATGGACCGATCGGTGCCTCCGGCCGGCCCATTGCATTCAATGTGTGCGGGTACGCGTTGTACCCCTGTGCGCGTTGTACTGCAATGGACCGATCGGTGCCTCCGGCCGGCCCATTGCATTCAATGTGTGCGGGTACGCGTTGTACCCCTGTGCGCGTTGTACCTCAATGGACCGATCGGTGCGCACCCATTGACAATGGGCTTGCCTGGCAACGGACGCGTTTTCGAATATTCGAACGAGTCGGTTGCTGGAAAATCAGTTGGTCACCCACAACAATGTTGCAAAATCATGTATGTCATGAAGTTGAAATTTTGAAGGATGCTGTGGGCGTGTTTTGGTGCTGCTATTCCATGGATTGGCCAGATTCAGAAGATGCAAACGACTTGGACCTATCACTTTGGACACAAGGGACAGTATCTGCCTCTCCAGCACATATATATTGCTGCATGTTCCCCTGAGAGCCCACTTGCCTGCACTACATGCTCCAGGACGACATCTGCCACTGCACTGCTGCTGTCTCTGCCCCTCTGGACCCTGCAATGGCACGTACTGTGGAGAGAGCCCCAGCCTTCAGCCTTGAAGAGAACCAGGCCCTGCTGGACAGCCTACTTCCACAGTACAGCAAGCTGTATGGGACACCAGGGGAGCAGGTGAGTGTTCTGTGCACTGCCTTTCTGAATGTGCATTTTGTCTGACTAGCAAGGCTGAGAGTCAGCACACCACTGGCTAGCAGGCTCACTGAGTAGTTGTCACCCCCATAGTGTGTAGTGACTTGCACTGGACAGGTATGGTGCAGTGACAGTGCTTCTGAACAGGGTTTTACTCCCCATGCTATGATACCATGTAGTGACTTCTGGAAAACTGTCCATGGGCAGCCGTGCACTGCCTGGGTACACCATGTGCCCCTGTGATTGCGACATGTATATGCAACTGTGTCATGCACGGATATGTTGCATGTGTAGTAATGGCCTTATCACTTTGTCATCCTGACAGGCTTCTGCCCATCGGAAGCATGAGATCTGGAAGGACATCGTCCGGGCTGTCCGGTCCGTGGGGGTCTACAAGCGCCGGATCCGCAACTGCCAAAAGAGGTGGCAGGACCTTCGGGGCTGGACCCGGAGGATTGCACGGGTCCAGCTGAAGCTGTCGCCTCCTCGCAGGAGGGGCGGAACACGGACCCTGACCCCCACATGCTCAGGATCCTGGCGGTGGTCTTTCCAGACCTGGATGGGCAGCTGAAGGCCAGAGAGCAGCAAGGAGGGGGTGAGTCAAAGACTGCACTGTGTACTCTGTCTAACATGTTATGTGCCCTCCTCGGGCCAGGTTGAACTGCCACAGTACAGCAGTCATGTTGTCCAGGAGCCATGTCCCTCTATTGTGCACTGCCCACTCCTCATCTGATACCCAGGTGTGGCCCTTACATGCAGGGAATTCTGTCACTTAGGACTGTGTCCTTGCAGTTTGCTTGACTCAAGGTGGGAGACAGCATCTGTTTCCCTGACTCTGTGGTGGGCATCATGGGTGGGTCCATTGCTTACACAATGCCTGTATTCTGACATGTATTCAGCGTGTTACTTTGATCTGTGGTCCAATTGCTGAGCTGATCCACCACATGTGGCTGGGGTACCTGGCACACACCCATGCTGCGGGTGGGAACAATGTTTGGGCCCCAGGAGTATGTATATGACGTGTGTCACACATACTTAGCCAGCTGCCTACAGTCCAGGGCTCATCCCTCATTCATGTGGGGCTGGACAGTCATGCCTACTCCAGGCCATACAATACACTCTGTACTCCCACTCCCGTGTATCAGAGGACACATTGTGCACAGTGATTTGACCCCTCAGGTGTCTGCCTCTGTGTCAGTGTGCTGTGGATTAGTCGCCAGGACTGCTGTGGAGTTTCTTGGTAGGGGCTCAGCATGCCACTGGAGATGTGACCATAGGAGACGATACTTGTGTGACACATAGGTGTCTGATCAGCTGCCCATGCAGACTGGGGCATGTAAATGTGAAGTTCAGGCAGCTGTTCCCCATGCACAGCAGAGTGTGAGGGGCTCAGGTTCAGAGGGTAGTGTCACAGGTCTCCCATATGTCCAATAGGTATGACCTGGACAGATGAGGGTTAAGAGGATGTGTTGTGGGGGGGATGTACATGTGCACTTGTGCAGCTCCAGGACTTGCATTCCCCATGACCTACTATTGTGACACAGTGCAGAGTGTTGTTGTCTGGCTGCAAAGTCATACATCACTGAGACAGTGATGTATGACTTTGCAGTCATGCCTCCGCCATGGCATGTGTCTACTGATTGGTGATCCTGCAGGGGAGTGACATGTGCTACATGCACACCATAGTGGCGCTGGCTATCAGGACATGGGTGCATCATGGTGTCTGTCGCTGGTATGCATCACATGCATTTCCTATTTGACTCTGGGCATCCCTTACATCCGTAAACCTGTACTGACTCAGTGGCAAGAGCTGTGATGTGTCCACACCGTGTCCTCTGCACTGTCCAACTACTGTGTACTTGGTGCATGTGTCAACACTGGGGTGTTGCAATCCAACAGACACCAGACAGATGGGTGCAAGGCCATGTGGGATGTGAGTGCCATGCTTGGCATCAGACTGACAATTGACTTCTCCTGTTCAATTAGGGCACTTTTAGCAATGTACAACTAATGATGCCAGGGCTTGCTCTGTAATGTGCTGTGCTCACAGTGGTGTGTGCGTTTGGTGCAGGTGACTGATGTCTGTCTGTTTCCCCATTGTTTGCAGATACATCCACGGCCACGGAAGGGGACAGCTCCACGGACCAGGAGGAGCCGGAGAGCCAGACTGGGTCAGCAGCCGAGGAGTGGTCGGAGGGACCCAGTGGCACGGAGGGCGAGGGGAGCCACACCGAGGAGTCCTCAGCAGCATCCACCTCAGCTGAGGACCAGAGCAACTCGGAGGATGACTCCCTTGTGGAGGCGGGTGTCAGCAGCCACCACACCCCAGCTAGTGTTGCTGTCCCCGCCACCACCAGCACCACCACCGCCCTCCCATCGGCTCCCATTCCCCAGGTCCGTGGAGGCTCCCATGTCCGGGAGCGTGTCTCCTTTGGGCCAGGCACCGCACCCCCTGCCCCTGTGTCCCCTGCTGCCCTGAGTGAGGAGTCTGTGTACCTCCTTCGCCAGCTCCATGTAGGGCAGACAGCCATGCTGAGTGTCCTCCATGCGCACACCGCGCTGTTGACTCAGCTGGTGTCGTTCATGGAGGGCATCTCATCGGGCATGTCTGACCTACAGAGGGGCAATAGGTCCATGGACTCCTCCCTGACGGCAGCAGTGTCCCTCCTCAAACGGTCCCTCACCCCTCCTGCCTCTGCTCCATCCACACTCCCCAGCACCTTACCCATCCCAGGCACACACACACTGGCACAGGCACACACCAGCACACACACATCCAGCACACTGACACACACGCCAATGACAAAACGCACACGCACGCACATTCAGGGGACTGAAGCCAGACTCACAGGGGATGGGGCCCTGGAACACACACACGCATCCACATGCACTGCGCAGTCCTCAGTTCCCTCTCCCTCCAAAGCACCCTCCCTTGCCTCACCTGCAACCCCAAAGTCACAGCAGCTCTTCCTCTGTGACCTCGGCCTCTTCCCCACCGATGAAGCTGCTCCAGCATCCCGGGGGAAGAGGAAGCCCACCCACACGGAGCAGAGTGCCCCTCGCCCCCGGACACCCTCCCCCAGGCGCAGACGGACTGAGGCCCCCACCCGCAAGTCCCCCGGAGTGCTAAGAGCAAGACCCCGCCACCACCCTGCAGCTCAGGCACAAGGTCTCCGTCCTCCATCCCTCAGGCCCCCACTGCACAGGTGCCCCCACCACACCCTGCCCCAGGTTCCCCCACCCACAGATATACCATCCCCAAGATGCTCCGGCCTTCTCCCCCTGCCACTTGCTCTCCCAGCACCACACCCCCCGCTGCGCTTGTCTGTGCCACTGATGTGGTGAGGGTGTCCCCCCTCTGTCCAACCCACCTTGCCTGTTCCCCATTCTCCTCCCCTGGAGGTAGGCACTGCAGTGGAGTCCACTACCGCCCTGTCTGACTTGGGCACTGCAGTGGCGGACCTGTCCACCCCATCTGCAGGGTCCACTGCAGTTGTGCCGGCACCCACGACATCTGTGTCATGCCCCCCAGTTGTGCCGGCACACACCATGTCAGACACCTCCACTGCAGTTGTCAGTGGCTCTCCTGCACCCACCACCCCTTCCCTGACTCCCCCTGGTGAGCCCTGATCCTGTCCCTGCGGTGCCTGGCCTGCCCCCCGGTTGCCCCTCCTAGTGGATTGTCCCTGGTATTGTGCAGGCATGCGTAGGGTGACATCTGCCAGTGTCACCCTGTTTGAACTTTGACAATGGACTGGCCATTGGCCTTTGCTCTTTTTCAGGACTTCGTTTGGCCTCAACACATATGCTGAATAAAGCAACTTTCTTTTCTCTAGTGCTCATGCTTCAGATGTACATGTTGTTGGTGCAGCTAACCATGCCCTTGCTGCAGTGATGGTGATATCTGGTCTCATGATTATGAAGTGTTACTGTGCAGGAACCCATGTGGTCCAGGGGAATGTGTCCTATCATGTGGTGTATCCATGTCATCAATAGCAGCATCTGAGGGTGTCATGTGTTCAGTATTTGGCAATGGGTTTCCTACTTACATTGGCAATTTCATATCTGTGGCTTCCACCCCTGCACATCTGTTGTGCCTGCCATCGTTGCATTTGTCTACTTCCCTGACCGTGTTGCCATCTCCAGTGGACATGCAGGTTTGGGCATCAATGGGGAGGGACTCATCCGTGTAGTCAGTGCAACATTGCTATACAAGTGTGTTGGATCTGTGCTGATGATTCCGTTGGCACATCCATGACCAGGCTGATGTGATGGGAGCCCTCATTTGGTGCTAATTGTTGATTGTGTGACCAAGTGCTCAGCTGACATGATGGGGCCCTACTGAGGCAACATATGGCACAGCTTTCCTCACACAGGAGTGGAGTCCCCTCATGGCAGTGTGTACACGTGTGACATTGCCTGCGCCCAAGGTGTGTGTTGTATGTGCATGTCTGTGTGTTCACTTCCATTCATCTGCGCATGCTGTGATCCCTAGTGTTGTACCTGTTTGTGATGCTTGCTGACTTGAGCTATGTTCCCCCAAAGTCTTCTCCCTGTGTTCTCTGTGATGTGGGTGCATGGCACATTACTGGTCATCAGGGTGTCACCCATAGGTGTGTTTGCTGTCAGGGCAGAGTTTGTGTGCTGACGCAGATGGGTCACAGTCAGGTTTCCCTTTGGCACTTGTTGTTTGCCCCTGTCATGTGATTTCCAGTTTGTGTTATCTTTCAGTGATTGTGACACGTTGTGTGTGTGACTGCTGGCACTCCTTAGGGTCCGGGCTGCAATGTTGGTTGTTGTCTATGTGTGTTCTTTGTGGGTGACCTTGGCTTCTTCATTGGTGTGTGACTGTGGCTGGGATCCCATTGGTCGGTGTGGTATTGCCGTCATGTCCATGTACAGAGTAGTGTGCAGTGTGTCAGACATTCAGGAGTCTTGTTGAGTGTCCATGTGTGATGTGTTTCTACACCTTGGTTCCCACCCACCACCCTGGAATAGTCATGGGTGCATGTGCAATGTCACCAGTGCATGTGTACTTCACTGCTGCACATTGTTGGAGGTCGAGGGGTGTGGTGTTGAGTGTGTGCAGATGAGAGTTGTTGCCCGGCTAGTCCCCTGCCTCCATGTTGGCCTTGGCTTACTGGCCATGCTGATTGATTTGTGCTTGTGTAGGTGTGATGGTAGTTAGTTGCTCAGGACACCTGACTGTGGTTCACAGTGTGAACGACATTTAGCTTTGTCATCACAGTGGTATTTTTCTTCAGCCCAGGGTCACCACATTGTGGGGGCCCTGGGGGTGGTGCTGTGGTGTGTCTGTGACTTGCTGTGTCAGTTGTTGTTCCTACGTGCCTGTGTGACATGTGTGTTTTGTGCTCCCTCTCACCTGTCAATGCCTGCTTGCCCACATAGGGGATTTGGATCCATGAGTTAGCTTAGTGTGGCAGTGTATGCACATCTGTATGATTGGTATTCAGCTCTCCTCATGTGTTGTGTTGTTGCCTGGGGACACTGGCACCCCCACCCCTCACCTGCTGTGTATGATGACAGTGTTGGTCTGCCTGTTTGTGTTTGTGCATCTGCACCACTGCATTGGCATATCTTGGGTGTGCCATTGGCTGTATGTTGTTTGGTGTGTTTCCCCTGCTGTCCCTGGGACTCCTAGGTCATCGGTCAGCACAGTGATCATGGTTTGTGTGTCCCATTGCTGCCATGGTATGGTATCTGTTCACCTCACATCTGCTGTCTCCACAGGGTATCTGCATTTGTGTGCCCATTGGTGCAAATATGTGGTTCTGCATTCTGATGGTCACTTCTGTCATTGTGTCATTGATGACTGTTGACGGTCTCAGCCCCCATGGGTGTTGTTTGTCTGCACATGGCCAAAGGAATGTTTCATTTGCACTGCAGTATTTGGCTCCCCCAATTTATGTTGCAATGGGACACATACACTACTTTGCCACAGATGAGTTTTTGGTTCTGTGACCAGGAATGATCCATGCAGTTTGGCAGTTGCAGCTCTTTCTTTGTTAACAATTACCTTTTGGTCACTGTGATGATGAGGGTGTAGACCCCATTGCCACAATGGTCAAAATGTGCTTCAGCTATGGACCCCACACTTACCTTTTGGTCACTGTGATGATGGGGGTTTAGACCCCATTGCCACAATGGTCAAAATGTGCTTCAGCTATGGACCCCACACTTACCTTTTGGTCACTGTGATGATGGGGGTTTAGACCCCATTGCCACAATGGTCAAAATGTGCTTCAGCTATGGACCCCACACTTGCCTTTTGGTCACTGTGATGATGGGGGTTTAGACCCCATTGCCACAATGGTCAAAATGTGCTTCAGCTATGGACCCCACACTTGCCTTTTGGTCACTGTGATGATGGGGGTTTAGGCCCCATTGCCACAATGGTCATGGGCT
The DNA here is from genome assembly GCA_963921515.1 of Calotriton arnoldi. Taxonomy (NCBI): domain Eukaryota; kingdom Metazoa; phylum Chordata; class Amphibia; order Caudata; family Salamandridae; genus Calotriton; species Calotriton arnoldi. The sequence continues at coordinate 8,484 of CAWUFW010028686.1, read as the reverse complement.
GCTTGCATTGTGGGTGCCACACACATATATGTGTGGCACATGTGCTAGGGGGTCACATTGTATGTTCAATGTCATGTTCGGTGTTGTAGGCATTTGACACAGCCTGCTCACACGCTTGTCATGGTGGTGGGGGGATGTCTTAATCTTGCATTCCCTAGGTTGTGGTGTGCTTGTTGTGTCATGCATTGTCCATCCTATGAGTGGGGGTGGTAGTAGTGGTAGGCATCCTGCCCCCCTGGCTAAGGGTGGTAGTAGTGGTAGGCATCCAGCCCCCTGGCTAAGGGTGGTAGTAGTGGTAGGCTTCCTGCCCCCTGGCTAAGGGTGGTAGTAGTGGTGGGCATCCTGCCCCCCTGGGTGAGGGTGGTAGTAGTGGTAGGCATCCTGCCCCCTGGCTAAGGGTGGTAGTAGTGGTAGGCATCCAGCCCCCTGGCTAAGGGTGGTAGTAGTGGTAGGCATCCAGCCCCCTGGCTAAGGGTGGTAGTAGTGGTAGGCATCCAGCCCCCTGGCTAAGGGTGGTAGTAGTGGTAGGCATCCTGCCCCCTGGCTAAGGGTGGTAGTAGTGGTAGGCATCCAGCCCCCTGGCTAAGGGTGGTAGTAGTGGTGGGCATCCTGCCCCCTGGCTAAGGGTGGTAGTAGTGGTGGGCATCCTGCCCCCCTGGGTGAGGGTGGTAGTAGTGGTGGGCATCCTGCCCCCTGGCTAAGGGTGGTAGTAGTGGTAGGCATCCAGCCCCCCTGGCTAAGGGTGGTAGTAGTGGTGGGCATCCTGCCCCCTGGGTGAGGGTGGTAGTAGTGGTGGGCATCCTGCCCCCTGGCTAAGGGTGGTAGTAGTGGTGGGCATCCTGCCCCCCTGGGTGAGGGTGGTAGTAGTGGTGGGCATCCTGCCCCCCTGGGTGAGGGTGGTAGTAGTGGTGGGCATCCTGCCCCCCTGGCTAAGGGTGGTAGTAGTGGTGGGCATCCTGCCCCCTGGCTAAGGGTGGTAGTAGTGGTGGGCATCCTGCCCCCCTGGGTGAGGGTGGTAGTAGTGGTGGGCATCCTGCCCCCTGGCTAAGGGTGGTAGTAGTGGTGGGCATCCTGCCCCCCTGGGTGAGGGTGGTAGTAGTGGTGGGCATCCTGCCCCCCTGGGTGAGGGTGGTAGTAGTGGTGGGCATCCTGCCCCCTGGCTAAGGGTGGTAGTAGTGGTAGGCTTCCTGCCCCCTGGCTAAGGGTGGTAGTAGTGGTGGGCATCCTGCCCCCCTGGGTGAGGGTGGTAGTAGTGGTAGGCATCCTGCCCCCTGGCTAAGGGTGGTAGTAGTGGTAGGCATCCAGCCCCCTGGCTAAGGGTGGTAGTAGTGGTAGGCATCCAGCCCCCCTGGCTAAGGGTGGTAGTAGTGGTAGGCATCCAGCCCCCTGGCTAAGGGTGGTAGTAGTGGTAGGCATCCTGCCCCCTGGCTAAGGGTGGTAGTAGTGGTAGGCATCCAGCCCCCCTGGCTAAGGGTGGTAGTAGTGGTGGGCATCCTGCCCCCTGGCTAAGGGTGGTAGTAGTGGTGGGCATCCTGCCCCCCTGGGTGAGGGTGGTAGTAGTGGTGGGCATCCTGCCCCCTGGCTAAGGGTGGTAGTAGTGGTAGGCATCCAGCCCCCTGGCTAAGGGTGGTAGTAGTGGTGGGCATCCTGCCCCCCTGGGTGAGGGTGGTAGTAGTGGTGGGCATCCTGCCCCCTGGCTAAGGGTGGTAGTAGTGGTGGGCATCCTGCCCCCCTGGGTGAGGGTGGTAGTAGTGGTGGGCATCCTGCCCCCCTGGGTGAGGGTGGTAGTAGTGGTGGGCATCCTGCCCCCTGGCTAAGGGTGGTAGTAGTGGTGGGCATCCTGCCCCCCTGGGTGAGGGTGGTAGTAGTGGTGGGCATCCTGCCCCCCTGGGTGAGGGTGGTAGTAGTGGTGGGCATCCTGCCCCCTGGCTAAGGGTGGTAGTAGTGGTAGGCATCCTGCCCCCTGGCTAAGGGTGGTAGTAGTGGTGGGCATCCTGCCCCCCTGGGTGAGGGTGGTAGTAGTGGTGGGCATCCTGCCCCCTGGCTAAGGGTGGTAGTAGTGGTGGGCATCCTGCCCCCCTGGGTGAGGGTGGTAGTAGTGGTGGGCATCCTGCCCCCCTGGGTGAGGGTGGTAGTAGTGGTGGGCATCCTGCCCCCCTGGCTAAGGGTGGTAGTAGTGGTAGGCTTCCTGCCCCCTGGCTAAGGGTGGTAGTAGTGGTGGGCATCCTGCCCCCCTGGGTGAGGGTGGTAGTAGTGGTAGGCATCCTGCCCCCTGGCTAAGGGTGGTAGTAGTGGTGGGCATCCAGCCCCCCTGGCTAAGGGTGGTAGTAGTGGTGGGCATCCAGCCCCCTGGCTAAGGGTGGTAGTAGTGGTGGGCATCCAGCCCCCTGGCTAAGGGTGGTAGTAGTGGTAGGCATCCTGCCCCCTGGCTAAGGGTGGTAGTAGTGGTGGGCATCCAGCCCCCCTGGCTGAGGGTGGTAGTAGTGGTGGGCATCCTGCCCCCTGGCTAAGGGTGGTAGTAGTGGTGGGCATCCTGCCCCCCTGGGTGAGGGTGGTAGTAGTGGTGGGCATCCTGCCCCCCTGGGTGAGGGTGGTAGTAGTGGTAGGCATCCTGCCCCCTGGCTAAGGGTGGTAGTAGTGGTAGGCATCCAGCCCCCTGGCTAAGGGTGGTAGTAGTGGTGGGCATCCTGCCCCCCTGGGTGAGGGTGGTAGTAGTGGTGGGCATCCTGCCCCCTGGCTAAGGGTGGTAGTGGTGGTGGGCATTTGGCACCCCCTGGCTAAGGGTGGTTGTGGTGGTTGGCATCCAGCCCCCTGGGTTGGGGTGGTGGCGCGCATTCAGGCCCCTGTGTGCATATGTGGCATTGGTGATGGGCATCCCGCCCCTATGGTGCTGCTGTTGCAAGTATATTCAGATTCCCCGTGTATGTGTGTGATGTGTCGTGTACGTGTTGTATGTGTTTTGTGGTTGGTGTCTGACTTACCTTCTGCGCCGTACGCGTCCGTGCCTGTTCCGGTAGTAGATGTAGAATATTGGTATGATCGGGACGAAGGGATTCATGGTTGGTTCGTGTCGTTCGTCCTTCTCGTTGCTTCGCGTCGTCCTCGTCGCTTGGCTTCGTCCTCGTCGCTTCGCTTCGTCCTCGTCGCTTCGCGTCGTCCTCGTCTGTGCTGTGTTCGTCTCGTAGCCGTGGATCGTGTTGTGGCGCGATTCGGAGCTTATGTGCGCCTCTCCCGGATGCTTTGACGTGCCGTGCGTAGCGACGGGTTCGGCGCGTACGGAAAGCGCATCGTACTTGTCCGGCCGGACGGGGCTGCATTTTCCCTTCCGTGCGACTCGATTCGGCGTTTCCGGATTCGCCTCGGTCGGAGAACAGGACCTGGTTTGGGTGAGTACGGCTCGGCCGGAATTTTTGCTGTTGTGCGCATCGTACTTGCTCGTTCGGTGTGCTGTACGGATCGGTCGGGAAACTGGCTTTCGCATGGCTTTTTCCCGACCGAATAGTATTGGGTGCGCCTCCGACCGAGATCGGAATCGGCCCCATTGTATTAGACATTAAAAGGCATGCACATCATATGAGTGAATTTGGTCGTTGCTGAACTAAATACACATTATAGAAAGATAGATTTGACTGCATTGAAATGCCTCAGTTTTTAAATAGACTGTGACATGCTTTTCTTTCAGCACCCGAGAAAAAAGCTTTCCGACAGCTGTGTTTAAACTGACTAACTGAGAAGAAGCTGTTTGACACAGCAAATGGGGATTTAACTCTGTCAGGGTATTTCAAATAATAAAGGGGTTTTTCCTGAGAAAGGCGTGAAAATTCGACGCCTGCTGACAAACAACAGCTGCATAAATAGCATATGGCTATTCCTGCTCACGGCCACAGACAGGAATGCTGCGTCAGCGACATTTTAAGTCAGTTTAAAACTGGTATAAGGGCCTGCATTATTTTAAAAGTTTCAAAAAAACCAGTTTCATTATTTTGGATAACAGAGAACAAAATTGAAAGTAGGGATTTCCTTTCTTAATGCCTTTTTTATAAGTACATCTGTGGTTCTCATGTTAAATGATAACTGTCCTTTTAAAAAAGTGGCGCAGACTTTTCCTGTTTCAAGTAAGGCTTCTGTGCTTAGGGTTATGAATGAATGCGTTTAAATATGATAGGCTACGAATGAAGCTTGCTTTTCCAATGTGGAATCATCAAAATGGTTGGTTTTATTGATAAAAAATAATAATTATATGAGAAAAAAATATATTGTTAAACACAAATGCTTTAAATTCGTTTTTTCATCTTTATAAAGCCTAATCATCATACTGTGAATTCCTAGCATCAAAGTTGAATTTAAGTAGTGCTGTACCGCAATAAGAAGGGAACTTAAATGTGAAATGTCACTTTACCCAGCCGTACAAAACTTATTTTTATAAGGGTATATCTTATACATTTCTGATTTCCCATTCCTGGGCTATCTAGAGAACACTCTGGGGGTTCCTATTATGCAAAAATATTGTAGGATATTCATTTTTAAGTGCCCCTACCACCAAAGTCGAAATTGAGCTAAAATTCACAATTTTACAAGCAGTTCTACCACTCAAGGCAGTTTTAACGTGCTCTCAGGCTTCCATAAAGTATATGCAAGTATAAAACAAACAGCGGCCTCTGCATTACTAGATTGCACACCACTGTACATAAATGAAAATAAGTATACAGAAACCAGCAGACTTATTATCCTACCTTTAAATTAGTGGGAAACACATCGGACAGGACTGCGTTTTCGCTGTGATTCTCCAGAGTTGCTTTGCATTACAAAACCGCATGGCAAGCCTTGCACAAACAAAATGAGCAGCTGCTGAACGGGTCAAAGGTCGGAGTTCTGCATTTAGCAACTTAGCAGGGTGAAGGGTAATGTTTGCTGGGACACTTCGACCTTCGAAAGATTTTTTGAAAGACGAGATGATAGCGCAAAGAGAGGAAGAGAAGCTTTGCTTCCTATTTTTGGCAAACACACGTTTTGCGCAGTCCTATGCCACGAAGGAAGACAACCCTCAGTTGAGCTTTGATCTGCCATTTATATAAAAATAATGGTTTTAGTTTAAAGAATACTGTGTAGGGGCTACGATAAGGAGGAAATGGATTTTAGTTTGCATTCATGCGCCCTCATGTTAATCTAGTACAATTGCTGTAGAAATTGATTTAAAGTTAACTCAATTTGCATTGTGTTAGACTGAATCAGAGAATAGCCACTTTCTAAGATATCTCCTACAAGTTTGTTTGTGCCCAGTTGCTACAAATAGGGGTTGAAAGTGTTGACAGAAGTAAAACCTGTTTCAGGTTTTCCTACTGTCAAAATGGGGGAAGGAGGCTAGCTCCTCTACAAATTAAGGGTAGGCAAAATTATGTTTTCTCTCTTCTTTTTCTTACTTTTTTAGTCTGTCTAAGCTGTCTGTGAAATAGCCATGAGACATTTCATTGGCTATTCAGTAATACTGTTTTAAAAATTGTTAGCATTAATAAAATGATAAAATCTATGTTATGTTACTGCCCATCCTGTATGAAAGAATGAGTAGAACAGATTGATGTTCCCTTATTTGATCTTTAAGGAAAATTGTATAGTGGCGGTTTCTGTTCAAAAATCTCAGGTGGCAACACTATTATTGTTTATGTTATTCTCATGTTCTATACAGTTTTGCAAGGGCATTGCTAGTCTTTTATTAGCTAGTCTGTGTAAATAAGCTGACAGCCCTTATTAGAGCTGGAGGTAGGTTTTTTTTTTCCTTTTGAAAATGATGTTGCATAGTCCGGATCGTGAAAAGTACAATGCAGGAAAGACGCTCATGTGATCCTTAGCAAACATTTTGAAGGAAAATATTGTTTTATAGGAGTTTCTTTGTCATAACATGTTCTGCTGGAGAAAAGTACCCACTATGTTGAAGTTTAGTTCTTTTTGCAATAAGAATCCCTGTTAAATTAGCAGTTTTAGATTTTCCTGCTGCACCTATAACATGAGAGCATGGTCCTAAGCATAACATGTAAGAGAAATTATTTTACAAGTGTCTGCAGTCCTGTACAAGTAATGTAAAATCTATGAGTAAAAGTGTAGAACATTTCCTTTTTCTTGAGGGTTCTTCAGATTGGTAATATAGGAATACACCAATGTAAGTATTTGGAGTATGTCTGTATTGTTTTTCTTTTTCCTCAGAATTTAGTAAATGAACACAGACTTCCTTGGCTGCTTGGGATTGGGTGATGTATTACTCTTGTCAGTTCACCGAAACGTTCCTTTTATACTTGCCAATAGGTCCAGGGTTTTCTACTCTCAGATAGATGAAGTGGCTCTTGGGTGCCTTGCTAATGTATGGGGCGCCCCAGGACTAAGAGAGTATTCTGAGACTATCCTCTCTGTTGTTAGATTATTTCTGTGCCTTGTCTAAAGACCTCTTGTTCTGTCCACCAATAGATATTTGCTGCCTTACAACCATTGCCAGAGGGGCCGGACATCAGATCCAGCCTGGGAGTCAGCGCCACTCCAGTTTGAAGCCAAAGTTAAAGGAACCAGCATAGGCGTTGCTGGCAACTAGGACCTCAGTGAAGGCGGAAGCACTGGGACGTGAAGTGTGTACCCCTGCCACTGTCTTGGGCGAAAGACGGGGTTACAAATCAGGATGGAGAAATCTTTGTGTGAATCCAGTTTTTGATGCCCAGCTGAGAGAGTCACAGAACGACAAGGACGGCAAGGAGGCTTTGCTTGAGGTGACCCCCTTTGAAACAAGGGTTGCTTCAGGCCTCTTAATCCTGGTCCCAAGTGAATGCAAGTCTACGCCTTTGTTTGTTGATCAAGGGATGCCCGAGCACACTGGATGCAATTTGTGCCCCAACAAAAGAGCAGTGCGCCAGAGGTGCAAATACAGGAGTTAGGGAAGGACTTGAGTTTAGGGTACAGGTGCTATGCCCTTGGTGCCTGTTAGATTAAAGTGAAGAAAACTGGTGCACTGCCTGAGACACTGGACAGGATCATTGAGGGTATTTGCCCTGGGGGGTGATTGCCCTAACCTGAAAGAAAGACTTTTTCTTCTCCGTGATTCTTGAGTTGCGAGTTGTGCAGCTCCACCGTGGGAACAACAAGAGCCTGCCTGTGAGGCTCAAAACGGACACAGGGAGAAGACTCCCTCTGGCTGGTGGTTGTACTACAATTTCCCAAGGACTCTTTTTTTGTTAGTAATGTACCCCTTTGGTCGTCCCATTTGTTTTGGAGGAGCAGCCCTTTGCGGCTCCTTGTCCTAATTCCTATGGCCCTGTGTGGTCCTCCTGGTCCCCCGAAGCCACAATTGTTTTTGTAATAATATGTCTGATTGCTTTAATATTTTTTAAGAGGAATGTTTATTCTGCACGAGAAAAGTTCATCTGAGCATGTTACTTTACTCTTTCCTTAAGTATATTAATTGATAATTTAGCCCTCATAAAAAATACTGAGAAAGTCTATTGAAAATGTTTTTATTAGGTATGTGCTGTTGGCTATTTTGAAATTGACTTGACGAGCCCCCATCAGAGCCCTGAAACTTAAAATTAGACTAGATGGTTTTGGTATTTGCTTTCTGGTTAGGATTGGAAAATATTGAGATTTCTGTTTGAGATAATAGTCATTATTCTCTCTTGCTACCTGTATGACCCAATGCTCTGTTCACTTTGTACTCCTGCTTATACCTTATATATACCTGCTTAATGAAATGTTTAGAATGTAAATGCCCACCTAGCATAGGATGTTGATGAATTTATGAGAAGAAAATGTGCAAAATATTTTCTATGTCTCTACTAGATCATGGGAATGTCTTTAGCTCATGCTAAAAGGATCGTCTGTTAAAGATTGCAGGAATCGCTGTTAGCATGAGCTGAAAGCCATTTTGTACTTGGCAGCCATTTTAGTTAGCCATGTGCTCGCCATGTGCTTTCTCCCTCTTCCAGAGTCTTGCACATGCTCAGAGAGGCCTAGCTGGTAGAATGCACCTGCTCCTAGTATAGAACTGTCAAGCTATTCTTACTCATGTAAGCAGTTTAGTCTCCCCTCCCACTTTGTGGAGCAAGCAAATTCTGTATACCCATATTAGTCAATAAGTATGCTTGTATGTGCTAGGACCTCCCTTGATTTTATGCTGACTATATAACAAATACATATATAAGGACCCTGTTCTCTGCACTCATTAGAATGCCTCCTACAGTGGCCTGCGGGTACCGTAAGATGCAATCTCCCTCATCTGAGGTTAATAAAACATGTTTTTTGATATTACAGCTTCTGTGCCAATCTCTTCTTTGTTGGTTTTAAGGACCAGATGTATCAGTGAACCCCTAAGAAGGTTTTTATTTCTACAAAATGTAACCCTACACCCTATCCCATTTGTAATCATGCTCAGTATATCCTCAACATGTATTCCGCTGCCAGTAGTGTCCACTATACTGCATCACAGAGGACAGAAGACTCAATATAATGTTT